>JAKTTS010000281.1:0-20426 GCA_030560485.1 Ascoidea tarda (nom. inval.) | reverse complement strand
AAACTTGAAATTCTAACAATCTTTATTTTCCAGAATAATTCAACTCTATACTGTACCAGCTCAAGGGCCTGGAGGAAGAGCGGAGGCGTGCGGAGAGACATGGCGCTGGTGCTGGAGCTGCTTCCTCTGCTTCTGAACACGACGCTGCCGCCGCCGCTATAAACCTGCTGTGGCAACTGTGGCGCCCGTGCCAGCGCACGTGCACCTCATGTGCCGAGCACGTGCGTGCGTGCTGCCGGCTCCTTTTCTGTGCTTCCTCTACTTCCTCTGCTGCTGTTTCTGCCTCCTCGCCACCATTGCCAATGTCCTTGTTAAACCAGCTCAACCTCTCCTCGGCCAGCTCAGCAACTCCCATTTCCCTCTCCTCCTCCTTCTCTCCTCTCAACATCAACTCCTCCCTCAAAAACAACACCATCACCAACAACCTCAATCCCACCTTTGCTGCCATCAACACTGCCACGAATAGCACCACCAACAACAATAACACCAATATTACCAATAACATTTCCAATAATATTTCCAATAATACGATTACTACTAATAATACCAATACTAATACTACTCTTAATAATCCCAATAATCCAAATATTACGAATAATAATACCAACAACAACAACAACTTTTACAGTTATCCAAACTCGTTCCACTCGCCTTATCAAAATAAAAACTATTACAACACAAATTACATCAACTCAAATCTAACCTTGAACAACAACTACCAGAGCAACTCCTTTCTAACAAACAACAACTTGAATGACTTGAATGATTTGAACAACATCAACAATTACAACAATCTCAATAACCTCAACCTCAACAATCTCAACCTCAACAACATCTACTCCAAAAACAACTTCAACTCCAACTTGGACTCTCTAATGAAGAATTCAACTTCTTCCCTATCCACCTCAAATCGCTTAGGCTCCAACAATAATCACAACAATTTCTCCACTCAGAGCAACAACAACAATAACCAATCATCATGGTCCTCTTTTCTATCAAACTCTTCCACCATCATCAACAACAGCAACAACAACAATAACAAAAACATCATCACCAAAATAAACTTCTCTCCTCCAGAACTCATCTCTCTCATCTCTGATGACGAAGAAAACTCCCAAATCAATCCTCAAAACATCCCCTACTCAAACTTCAACAACAACAACAACAACAACAAAAACAAAAACAATAATAATAATAACAATAACAATAACAACAACAACAACTATGAAGATGACTTCAATATCAACATCACCTCACACACAAACTACATCAACACAGCTTCCTCAATTACAAAAAAAAATTCTCTTCCTACCAACGACTTCTCCTACAACTCGGACGACTCCATAATCTTCCTAAACGAGGTAAAACTATCAACCTCAATGCATCTAAATGATTCAATCGACAACGATAATGAAATTAATAGTGAAATTAATAACGAAATCAATAACGAAATCAACAACAAAATCAGTAACAAAATTACTAAATCAACAACTCCAATTAATGGCGACTTTATCGATCCCTCACAATTCCCTCAATACTTTGACGATCAAAACTTCTCCATTTCAAAATCCATCTCAAAATCCCACAAAATTAAACTTCCACAACTCAAAAAAACTTCCTCGTTATCCTACTCCCCCATCAAACTTCTATCCTACAAACTAAACGAAATCTCTCCCCCAGTTCTACCAAACTCCCTCTCAAACTGCGACGACAAAGATGGTCACTACAAACTCATCACATCTAAAAATACAACTCCCAACTTAAAAAAAAAATCTTCCTCACCATCTCAAAACAAAATCATCAACTCCAGCTTTGCAAACAACAGATTCACTCTCAAAAAACTTCTAGGCCAGGGGACTTACGGCAAAGTTGTCTCTGCCATCGATAACCACAACAACAACAAAATCGTCGCCATCAAAATCATTAAATCAATCAAAAAATACAGAGAGGCTTCAAAAATTGAACTAAGAATCTTATCCACTATTAAAAAATTCGACCCAAAAAACTACTACAACTGCATCCTTATCAAAGAATTCATCGACTACAAAAATCACGTCTGTCTCATCACTGATCTACTAAGCATCTCTCTATTTGACTTTCTAGAAAAAAACAACTTTAGAAAATTCCCTGGCTCCCACATTCAATCCTTTTCAAAACAAATCCTAACCTCCATCTGCTTCCTTCACGACCTAAACATCATCCACACTGATTTGAAACCTGAAAACATCCTACTCATCAACTCAGATTATATCTCCGTCAAAGACATCTCCAATAACTTTAACTTTTTTAAAAAAAATAAATTCCCAAAAAATTTATCTGTCCTCAACAACACCTCAAACTTGATCTACAAAAATTACTTTAACTCCATATCAAAGCAAACCCCCCTCGAATCAAAAATCCTAATTGACACCTCCATAAATATCATTGACTTTGGTTCTGCCATCTTCAACGACGAGTTCCACTCCTCAATCGTTTCAACTCGCCACTATAGAGCCCCAGAAATCATCTTTGGCATTGGCTGGTCCTACGACTGCGATCTATGGTCAATAGGTTGTATCTTGGCCGAATTGGTTGTTGGCGAGGCCATCTTCAAAACTCATGACAACATTGAACATCTACTAATGATGGAAAGAATTACAAACAAAAGAATCGATCTTAACCTCATTTCAAAATGCTGCCTCACCCAAGATTTAAAACAAAAAAGAACCAAACGCATACCCTACAAAAATTACTCAAAACACTTTTTATCCGACGACGATGAATTGATGGATGAGTCTGATAGGGGTTTTGGCTCCGTTCCCTCAAAATTTAACATTGATACAGTTAGTAAAGAGGTTTTGAAATTCCTAACAAGCAGAGGAAATGACTATTTCAATTTAAACAACGACGACGATTTTGACGATTCTGATGGTGACACCAGTACCAATCCTCTGTTTTCTCCAAATACAAACTTGTCCTTATTATCTGGCTTTAATGAAAACCCAAAAATCGAAAATTCGCTTTTATTTCCTGCCTCTCTCGATCCCACACCAAAGAAAAGAGGAAGAGGAAGAGCTAGAAAAAACTCAACTGTTGAAAAAATTAAAAAGAAACCTTCTCTCAAAAAGAAATACTCACTTGAAAATGGTCGCAAGTTTATAAAACAAAAATTTCCAAGGGACTACCCAAAAACTTCAAAGGGTTTTGTTAACTCTATATCGAGAATCGATATTTTAGTTTCCTCATCCATCGGTATCAACATCAATAGCGATCTACCTTTGGAAGAATCGTATTTTGCATACTGCCTGGACTTTAACGATGAGTACCAAAAACTTCTCAAGACAACTAAAAACATTCTAACTAATACCGTCGTCACCACCTCTAAAAAAACATCATCAAAATCTATTCCAACCACATCTAATGGCACTATTACGAAAGTTAGAAAAAGAGGAAGACCAAGAAAAAATCACACAAAATCTTCTTCAACCTCTTATGATATTGATGAGTCCTTATTATTTAACAATCCCACCACAAATGACACCAACTTACAGAATAACGTATCTACCTTTGATATTTCGTCCACCGTACCCGCTTCTGTTTCTATTGAGGAAATCAGTAAAAGTTTCATCAATTTCGACAACAAGAATAAACCTGTTGACAAAGACACTTTCACATTCTGGTACTTTTTTATCGATCTTTTGATAAAACTATTGACAATTGAGCCTCATAAAAGAATCGGTGCTTGGGAAGCCTTGAATCATCCATGGTTTCAATTAGGCATTTATGATGAAGGAACAAGCAATGTTTCTAACCATTAATTTTTTTTTTATGTTATTTTTATGTTATTTTTTTGTTATTTTTTTATTTATTTTGTGTTTGGTTTTTTCCATGGGTTTCTTTTTTATTTTTTGGACTTTTTTTTTGTTTTCTATGTTTTAATGTTGCTTTTTATCATATTACCCTAACACTTCTTTATTTATTTGTATTTGTATTTGTATTTTCTTTCTATGTTTAGTTTATTTAAAATTAGAATGGTAAAGTTACTATGAAGTTATTTTGATAAATAGTCAACGCCACTGTTGAATTTTATTTATAAAAGGGTTTTATTTTCACATTGTTTCCTTGCAGTTTAGAATGGGTTTCTTAGATTTGATTTTATTTTAATTTATCATATTTTATTATATTTTAATTTAATTTAATTCTCAGTTAAACTTGACTCTACTTGTCTTTTTAACTGCTAATCACTTTTTTATTTGTATCAGTTATTTATCTCTTTCTTTCTTTCTTTCTTTCTTTTTTTCTTCTCATTGTCACTTTTTCCTTTATTTTTCTTTTAAAATCATCTTTCATATGGATTAAGTTAATTTAATTTCCTTTATAATTTTGTATATTTGATACATTTTCTTTCACTTTCTTTTTTTGTATTATTATGAAAAAAAATGTAATGACAATTTAATGACACTTTAATGATTTAATAAAATTTTAAATTGTAGTTACGATTATAAAAAAAATATCAAATATATAAATTGATATTAGTATATAACTATATTTCTATAAAACCAGATGTTCAATGATTATTTCTAGTTTGTTTTTAGATCAATAAATTATAATTTGCTGTTGCTCATGGTTTTTGCCCATACCATCTTTTAGAAAAACGTTATTGGATACTATATAAGAAACCCAGTTTTTCTTATTATTCTCAAGGTATAAATAGGGATAATCTAAATCGTAGGATAGAGTATATCGACCATCTTTGTACATACCAACAGATATAAAGAATAAATAGTTACCTTTGTAATCATAAATTGGTGATATGAATTTAAATTGATCGCCAATTTTAAAATAATAGTTAGCACCAACATCACTATCAATGCCACTCTCAAACTTTAGCGATTTGGGTAGAATTAATTTTTTTGAATTTAAAGTATTAATGAATGCTATTGATAAACTTTTTAAAACCGATGAGAAAATATTGTTTTTATTTTCCACTATTGATACTAGGTCAACTAAGGGATCATTGATTAAGAAAATTGATTCAATCTCTGAATTTTCAATTTCAGAGTTTTCAATATCTTGATTTTCAATTTGACCATTAATATAGTGATTATTGTGAGCTGCAAGCTTTGTGCCCAAGTAGATATTGTTGACTGTTGGCAGTAGGTGATAATCAGGCAAATTTATTTTGTTATGATAAAGTTTGTGATCTTTAAAGAACTCAACAGCAGTAGCAAATTTTTTATCATCATCGTTATTATCATTAGTTTTACTGTTTTCTTGTACATTTTTATCGTCATTGTTATTACGTTGGTTTTCATTATTATGATTATTATTATGATCATTATTGATTAATTGACAGTTGATTTTATTGATTGAATTAAATTGGTTAACATTATTGAATTGGCTTAAAGAACATAGATCTGGAACTGATATTTGCATTTCATATTGACAAATTTTGTATTCTTTTATTGATAATATTGAAGGCTGGTCATTGAGTGAGTTTTTGATCTGGTTGATATTCAAGTTATTATTACTATCACCTTTGTTGTTGTTATTTTTATTACTATTTTTATTGTTGGTATTTGTGTTTGAATTGCAGATAAATATTATGTCAATCATTCTGTTTAAATTCGTTAAATCGCATTTTGAGCCATGATTTATTGTAATTGAAAGAGATTTTTTATTTTGGTTATAGTAATTATAGTCGTTCAATTGGAAATAATTAATTAAGTTTTTAGTGCTGTGAATGATTTTGTTTTTATTGTTGGTTATTGTATTGATGTTTTTTGTACTGTTCATGAATCTACCTAAAGTAAAAATTGGAACGTTTGGATCCATTTTTGGGATAAATTGGTTTGAGTTATCAGCTGTGATATCATTTTTGTCATTGTTGTTCGGACTATTTTTCTTGTTGATATTAATATTATAGTAGCTTGATTTATAATATAACGGGTTGACGTTATGAAACTGTGTGATTTTGTTGTTATAGCAAAATTCATAAGTCCAATAACCAGATGTATAATATAGACAGATATCATTTAGAGATTGGTTGATAATTTCAATGCTTTTATTTCTCAAGAAATCTTCATTGATATAGTCATCGTCAGCACCGTTGTTTTCATTGTTTTCAATATTATTGTTGTTATTTACGTTGTTATCATTGTTGGAGTTGGAATGTGTATCACCATTGTTGCGGAAGATTTTGTTGAGTTGAGTGTTTGTGTTGAATTGAAGATCTTTCTTCTCATTTTGATGAATTTCTGCAACACTAGGAAGAGTGCATAAATAGGAGTCCTCCTCGTTGTGGGCGTTGGTGAGCCTTATCACCTCATAGTTCAAAGAGTTGGAGCTGAGCAACTTCAGCGAGTCCCTGTGAGAAATTGAGGGACTGTTGATGTAGTTGATCTGAAACTTGGGCAAGGAGAAGATGTCATCGTAGGGATTGAACGCGTCAGTCGAACAGCACGCAGCTAACAACAAAAGCGCAGCACAGAACATGGCCAGCAAACTGCTACTACACATGAGGTAAAACTGGCAGCGATGGTGATTATATTTGTCGCTCAAAGAAGAAACCATAAGAGCCCTGCTTCTTCTGAGGGCTCTAAGTACGTGTTCCCCAACAGTGGAACTTTATTACTGCACATACATGTGTGATAGTGTATATGCACATATCTGCTGTAATAGCGCATATCTGCTGCCACTGACACACATACACATATAGACCCACACTAGCGGATTGAGATTTGCCAGCACACGTGCTTATCTGGTGGCGATTTGAAATCAGCTCCTTCTTTTATCGCTGCGATTGCAATCGGCGGTTATAAATAGTGCTATCCTGTGCTGTTTCTCTTCTGCTTCTGCTCCTGTTTTGCCTTTGATTTTGCTTCTGCTCCTGCTTCTTTTGTTGCTTTCTGTTAGCTTTTTACAAGAGCATTCTAATTCTGACTGTTGTTTTGTCAGCCATCTTTCCTACTCCCTCTGCGTATTTGCTGTTTGTTATATTTCCCCTACAATGAGATCCCAGTTTAAGGATGAACATCCCTTTGAGAAGAGAAAAGCTGAGGCAATGAGAATTCGCCAAAAGTTCAGTGATAGAATTCCTGTTATATGTGAAAAAGTCGAAAAATCTGATATTCAGGAAATTGACAAAAGAAAATACTTGGTTCCAAGTGATTTAACTGTTGGCCAGTTTGTTTATGTGATCAGAAAAAGAATCAAACTTCCCGCTGAAAAGGCCATCTTCATATTTGTAAACGATATATTACCTCCAACTGCTGCGTTGATGTCCACTATATACGACGAGCATAAAGACGATGATGGCTTTTTGTATGTTTTATATTCAGGTGAAAATACCTTTGGTAAACAATAATCGGTGAATCACTTAACAAATCTATCAATTCAATATCCTAACGCTTCAGTATATCAATTAATCGGCCAATCGATTAGTTTAAATTCACTTCATTCAATCAATTATTTTTAAAAAACAAGCGAAAAACAGCTCAATTCAATCAGCTATAATGAATTTCATTTTAATTTCAAATTTTTTTTTCTCCATTTTATATTTTTATTTTATCTTGTCCTATTTATATTTATATTTATATTTTAATCTCATAAGGTTGTTTTTTTTGTTTGGTTTTTTTTTGGTTTTTACTGATAATTATAAATTTATATGGCTTATCAGTACTGTGTTACTACTTGACCATTTCAAAGTAATTCAGAGTAATTTGGAGTATTTCAGACTATTTTGTAGATTTATATATACCCCCTTGCCTATATATGAATATATATATATCGATATATATTTCTATAATTCTACAATTCTCCAATTCTACAATTCTTTAATTCTACAACTCGAAAATTCTACGAATGAATGCTTACATTATCTCTTGTTGGTCTTCTTTTACTGTAGTTCATCTTTCGCCTTGATCCAGGCCCAGTCAATTTTTCCCCAGGCCTTGCTTAATCTGGCCAACCATAAACAGAAATCATATCCATATGTTAATATCTATTGCTCACTTACTATAAATGATTTTTAGGCACTGTTTTGATATTACAAAAAGAAGAAGATGGATTTCAATATTTCTAATCATCTAGATTATTACTTTAAAAATAACCAGTCACTAAAAGGTTACAATTTATCAACCTCATTTACCACGTTGAATAGCAGCTATAATAATAAAAAAAAAATTATTAATTTTCTAGAAAAAATCACTTTAAAGGTCACCAAGCATATCAACACTTTTCTTACAAACAATAAATTTGAATCCTTAATCGACCTTGGTAAAATTCAAAATTGGTTGACTAACTATATTAAATTTGCAAATAACTACATTCTAATTTTTTTCAATGACAATAATCACAACTCAAATAACATTGATGACGTTAATATAATTAACGATATCAACAATATTGATAAAATTAATAATACCGAAAAGGACTTGATGAACATTTATAATGATGAAAACTATTACATAGTCTCCCCAGAAAACACTTTAGCAAAATACATTTATACCAATAATACTAATAGTAATATTGATGATACTACCAACAATACTACAAATGATGATGATGATAATGATAATGATGAAACCTATAAAAAACAGATATATTATTTCTTTTACAACCTATACCTATATCTATCAACACTAAACAACTCAATCAAATTTAATGTAAATTTTAATTCAAGTCCAATTGTGAATTTTAATAATTTACAAAAAAAAATAATCAATTTACTAGATCTAAATCAATTAGATAGGCTACTAACAAAAAATTTAAATCTTTACAACTTCCACATCAAATTTTCCAATGAGTTTTCTATCACTAACAATTACGTAAATGCTAATAACGTAAATAACAATGTAATCGCCAATAGTCTTAATCTAAATAACGTTTACAATCTTCAAATTGTTCCTGTTTATTACGATGATGATAACCATTCAAAGGCTTTCTTCAGTATTCTCAAAAACTTTTTAAAGGTTTTCGATTTTGTATTTAATGTTTGGTACATCAAAATGGGGTTGAGTTATTTATATGATACCACAAACTTATTAGATTATAACGAAATAGAAGACTTTAAAAATATCAATCAAAAGAACGTTAACTACGAATTACTAAAGGGAAAAATCTTTGCCAACTGTTTCAATCTAGTCACACAAGAATTTTATTCACAGACCAGTTATCTCTCTTATCACGCCCTCCTTATTGATCGTGATGGTACCATGGTGAACAACTATCGCTTTTTATATTTTATGAAATCATTTTATGAAGACCAAGTACTGCCAAAGTTTCAAAAAATAGAAGATTTATATTATTCTAGTCTTAAAGACAAAATAATTCCATACTTCAATCTTTTCATGAGTGTAAATGAAAACACTGACAATCCTGATGACATGAATTATATCTTTCTTTTGGACAACAAGCTCAAAATTGATCTGAGTGGCATTCTGTAATGGTTTCATATATTGTTCCTTTTTCTTTTTTGTCCTCTTTAATCTGTTCTCTTCAATCTGTTCTCTCTAACCTCTTTTTGTTTCTCAAAACTTTGCACCGCCGCGACTCTAGCCACGACGCGGCAACTGAAATCCAGACCCACACCTATGGTCAATACTGCCGAAATTACGCAGAAGTATGCAATAATGTGTGTGTACATAATCACACAAGGGTTCTAAATAATAGGGTTCTAATGAGTAGGGCTTCAGCAAGTAGGGCTCTAGCTTTTTCTGTTTTTTTTTCTTTTTTTGTTTGAAGACAAACCTTGACTTTTTTTAGCATCGACGATCCTTTTTACGACTTTCAGATACTCTCCCACCAGCGCCAGTATTGATACTTGGCTCTATTAAATTTGCAATTGCAATAGAGACAAAGAGGTGTCTTTTTCCATTCCAATTGCTGCTTTTCGATTTAGCCTGGTTGTTAAAATGGATGATGGTTTGATGGGTCTCGGTAGCACTCAAAACTTTCTTTCGAACAAGATTGATAAGGATCAAATCCATAACGAGGAAGAAATCGATGAAACTAACAATCCCTTTTTAAATCATTTAACAAATGATATTGTAAACATTTTAAATGACGATAACCTCGATGTTATCTTTCATGATGATCTATCTGACAATTTATCTGACAGCTTAAATGATAATCTCATCTCTGCCAAAAAAGAAACAATCGAAAAAGAAATCAAAAACGAGAGTGGTAAAAAAGAGGATGATAACAATAATATAGGCGCTAATAATAGCAGCGATAATGATGAAAATAACAACAATAATGCCAATAATAATACCAATGATAATACCAATGATAAAAATCGGTTTAATGAATTAATTAAATCGAAAAAATTGGAAATTGAAGAAAATTTAAATATCTTATTGGATTTTTTAAATTACGATGAAGTTGAACTATTATATTTGATTAAAATTAAATCAAATAAAATCAATTTATTAAAAATTCATCAATCAATATCCCATTTAAACGATTATATTATGAGCTCAAATGATTTTTTAAACACTAAAATCAATAGCAATGAAACTGTCAAGGGAAAAAGAGATAAACTTATTCTACCAACCATTTCTCTTGATCTAATATCCATAAAATATAATTCATATAGCAATTTTCAATTAAAATCAACCAACTCCAAAATTTTAACCATATTAAATAATCTACTAATATTGAACTCTTCTTTAAAAATCAACCATTTAATCTCTTCAAAAAATTCTTCTTTTAATTTAAATCATTTCAATAAAATTTTAAACATCTATCTAAATTTAATTTCAATCTTATTTTTCAATAATAACACTAACATCAACAATAAAAACTTACTATTTAATAACACTTTAATATCCCCCTTATTGATTTTAAACTCCTACTCATTCAAATTAAATTTGAATAACTCAAATTTAATTTTAAATTTGTTATCAATTTTTGTCTTTAAATGTTTAGCGACAAACAACTATAATTTCAATTCTTTGTTAATCCTATTCAATTCAAATACTAACGTTAAATTCGATATTTTTACAAAATTATGGAATAAATCGTTAAACTCAAATAGTTCTCAAAAAAATCTAAATTTGAATATAAACTATTATCCTGGCATTTTAACAATTACAAAAAGGTTCACTAATATGCTATCTATTTTGATTCCAATCAATAAAGTTAATAAAACCAATACTGATGATAACAATAATGGCAATAACCAAATTTTAAACCAATTATTAACCAATTTATTTCCATATTCTCTAAAGTCTATACTATTCAATTCTTTATCTCTTATTCCCTTCCTAACAAATTTAGATTCATTTCTTGAATATTTTATTTCAAACCATAATAATACTAAACTTAAATTCAAAAATGACAACAAAATCGACAAATTTTCACACAAAATAGAAAACCCAGGCTTGAATTTCAATACTACCAACAACTCTAATGATAAAAAACTAAATAAAAACAGCAATAATGAATTTAATAATCAAAATTTGATTAATAACGATCAAATGGTTGATGAAACAAATCCAAAGAAAACCAATGTATTAAATTCTCAACTTTTAGATCATTTAATTGAATTAATCAATCTATTTGACAAAACCCAAATCAATAATGAATTTATAACAATATTTTCAATTAATGCTTTAAATTCAAACTCAAATTCAAGTTTGCTTTCTATTTTGGAAAATTTGTTAATTATTTTATCCTCTTTTGAAGATAAATCCTTGTTGAATGTTTCTAATTACTCTTTGAATATTCTAATATTGAGATCTCTACATTATTCAATCGAATCAATCTCTATCAATTTAATTCAAAATTCAGAATTGCTTAAAAATTCAAATCCTAAAATTAAATCATTAATCTCAAATTATTTGGATAAGTATCATTCATTTGAGAACGGAAATTCAGTTTATACCAATTTACTTCAATCAAAAATTTTACAGTTTAAAGTACTATTTGAAGTTATTGATCAAAATTATACTTTAAATTTTAAATCGATGTTTGCCAATAATAATTTTGTTAACAACGATTACGAAATCAATCTAATTAATTTGCTAAGCATTTCGCTCATTGAAATAAATGATTTCCTAACCCCATCTTACGATGGCTATAAGATTGAAAATAATGATGAAGTTAAAGGTGAAAATAAATTGGAGGATTTTGAAGATCCCTTTATAAAATTGCATTTAATTTTTAGTCAGTTTGGGTCAACATTATCTTTAATCTCAATATTTGTTTATATAATTTACATTTTAGCAAGAGAAGTTTTAAATGATTTAAATTATTTAAGGAAATTGCCTTCTTTTTTTCAAGAAAATATCATGGACTTATCAATTATTCCTCCTGTCTCGCGTCTAAATTTTATCTATCCAAAAAAGAGCTTGAAAAATTCAATTCTTAATGATTGTGAAAATACGGATGATTTATTTGACAACAATGAAATCGTGAAACTTCAAACTTACAAAAAGATTTATAACTGTTTAGAATTAAGTTTATTGATTTTGTATAAACTATTGGGCAATTTAACTGAAAAGAAAAATTGGGTTAATTTCAATGGAATCTATAATAGAAAATGTTTTAATACCTCAGTAGAATTTCAAAGTAAACTCACCACTGCAAAAAGCTCAATTGGCTCTTTACCCAAAGATACAAACTTTCTGAATTATTCAGTTGCTTTTGGAAAAGTTATTGAGGCTCTGTCTGCTAGCAATGCATCCGGTCTGGAGAATTCTGCAGAGAATATTGAAATTTTAAATAGCTTATTTTATAAGTCATTTGATGAATTTCTTAAACTTAATTTTGCTAGCTGCTTTACGGTTTTAATGATTTCAGATGAATGCAACTTGAAATCAATCAACTATGATAGCCTTTGTTCTATTTTTGAAAAAAAACAATTTCAAGATATAACTCCTCCCGAATCTGCCTCGAGTTCAATTAATGTTAATAGCAATCTAAATCAATCGGTTGTTACTAATGCTACCGCTAACAATAGTGTGATTAATATTGTCAATCAAAGTAAATTTAATTCTATTTTTTTTGATTTAAGCTCTTTTAATTTTATCTATAATAATCTTGTTTTCAAAATCATTGAGAAACTTACTCAAATTGATAATAATATCAAATTTAGCAAGGACAATGCTAGCTTTGATTTGCAAAATGATAATAATTTTAACTTATTTTCATTAATTAAGTTTATCTTAAATATTTCTATGATGGACTTGTCTTTTGTTAAAATTTCAATTATACTATTGAATCATTTGATATTCCATAATATTCCTAATCCAAAAGAGGCTGATGAGGACATAAAAAACTGTGATATCCCTAATAAATCATCAAATGAAGAATTGAGTGAGTTTCAACGTGCAATTTTGGCAGATGATTCCATAAGCGATATGTTGTGGAAATTTGTTTCTTCATGGGACACCAAAAACCTTTCAATTTTTGAAAAATTGAGAAAATTCTTGTCATCAAAATATAAAGATTTGAAAATCCAACAAAAGGCTGAGATTGAAAAATTTGAAAGTCAAAACAGTAATCAACCGTATTGTATAACATTAGAACAGCTTCAAAAGTACATTAATATAAGTGATTTGTTTGCTCGCAGCGATAGAAAAACAAGTTTTAATGATACCATGGAGTTTAGTGCAATTGGAAACACCTCTAATGAGATCAATTCCAACTTTCATTCAAACTCCAGTTCTTGGGGAGGTGTTAGTAATTCTAGTGGTGATGTTATCCAATTAAAGGCACAATTAATTAACGAAGGGTTATTGGGTCAAAATCAAAATCAAAATCAAAACAATTATAACTACCAAAATTCTGGCTCAAGTTTTGATGATGAAAAGGGAAAGGATTTACATGACCCTAACCATACTGATAATCAAAATCAATTCAACTATAGTTTTACCAGTAATAATAATAGTCAGAATGATAGTCCAAACAGCATGAATTTTTCGAACATGTCATTTTCATCGGTGAATAATTCACTATTTGCACCATACAACGGTAATATTATGGATAAAAATATGAAAATCAATAACATTTTAGGCAGCAGTAATATCAATAGTATTGATAATATTAACAAGAGCTATAAACAGGATAAGAAATTGAACAATGACTACGGGAAAAATAAAAAAAATAACAATTTTTTTAATTCTGGTGGAATGAAAAATTCCAACGGGATGAACTTTCAGTCTCGCTACTCAAACAATAACACAAGCTCTACTAATTTAAACAACAGCAATAGGGCCAAAAGCATTCATGTTGATCAATTTGGAAAATGATCAGATTTTTATCTTTTTTAAAGTGATGATGTTACATATTTTTTATTAATATTTTTATGAAATTTTATATTACTTTATATCATTTTATATTATTTTATACTATTTTGCATTCAACATTACATATTCCCAAAAAACTGGGTTTTTCTTTTATTACTTCTTGCACTATTTTTTTTATTTCCATTCTAAAATTAGATAAAATTTTAGTTTGCTTCAGTTTTTTTATCCTTATTTATTTGCTGCATTCATTCATTTATTCATTCATTTCTATTTTTTGTCCTATTTTGCTATTGAATTAACACTTATAGTAGCAATTAAAATTTACTTATGAACCAAATTAACTTATACTATTTTTATAAATTTAAACATTTAATAACTTATTTATTTAGCTGATTATATATGATTGAAAACAGCTAATAATAACAGTTTTTATAAAAAAAATTCTTTATGAAATTAACAAAAGTCGAAGAATATTTAAGATAATGAAAGTGAAAAAATATGGGAACCCAAAAACCAACCAAAATAAACAGTTAAAAGAAAAATAAAAACGATAACCGTAAATTTGATGAATAGTGAAAACAAATGTAAACATAAGAAGTCTAATGAAATCAGGTTATTTTCCGGATATCAGATTTTTTGGAGGCAAAATTCGCTTGATCCAAAGATATTTTCAAATCATCTAAATTATACACAACATAAGCATATCTCAAAAATGAGACACCCAAGATAGTTTTATTTTGATTGATTCCTTCAATTGATAAACTGCACAACGAAACTCCATTTTCATTTCCAGCTGAACGAATTAATGACAACATAGGGACATCAATTACTTTTTTTCCAAAGGTAGATGTCAATTTTTTTGTTGAAAAAGCAAACTTGAAATCAGCACACTTTCCAACCAAGGAATAGGAACCGCCAGTATTTTCAAGCTGAATGGATTGGGGCAATTTAAATTTTTTTTCAATGTTCTGAAGGTGTTTGACTGGAGCATCAATTGATCCAGAACCAGAGTCTAGTAAAAAAGAAGATCTGGAAACAATTTGATTGTGGTTATTAGAAGACAGGTTATTAGAAGACAAAGTTGTTATAGCGTGGTTGTTTTCAATTGATATTGAAGTCACGCTAACATAGAACTCAGTAGGCTTTGATTTTGAAGAGGATGGGTTAACAATTCGCAAATCGACCAAACCATTCAGGACCTTTGAGTGATCAATAGCACCAAACAAGATTAAGCCAGTGTTTAAATTGGGGTTATTTAGATATAATGAAATCTGTATGGGAAGTTGTTGTAGCCCACAAGATCCTTCAAGCCAATGCCCAACACAGCTTGTGATGAGTTAGATTCTTGACCCAAACCCAGAAACATGTTTTTAATCTATGGAGAGCTGGATTGCGTTCCTACACGAACAGTGCCACTTCCATGAACTCCTAAAGCAAAAGTAGTATCGAAAGTTTATTTCAAATGTTTTTTTTGATTCAACCCAAGTTGACGAGGCAGTTTGGTCATATAAACCCAACTCAGCTGAACAATTCATTTCACCAATACCCGCACTAAGCAGATATGGATAATCAATGTTTTTACCTGAGTTATAGTCTTTTAGACTTCTTGGAGCAATAAGGGTTAGAACTTGAGTGAACCATAAATCAGATGAGCCAGTATCAAGTAAGAGACCTACTTTCTGAGCTGGAGTTCCAATGTATAAGTAAATTTTGTAATAGAACTTTTGATTGAAGAGTTGAGAAAATATATTTATCTCTTTTAGTAATTTGTAGATTTCGTGGTTGAGTTTCAGTATGAATATCAAAATCAAACTTGATATCATTTTCATTTTTAAATTTTTCATATTTCAAGTGATGAAAAGTATTTTTGTGAGATATAAATGGAATATAGAGCAAAGGTCGAGCAGCCCAACCAAATCAAGACCACTAAGAATAAACAGTGCATATTCCAATAACCAACCTCGATAAGCAAACAGATTGGATATGCTTTTAGAAATAAAATACTGTGAAATTTTTCATTTATATATACTTATTATCATTATCATAACATTCGATTAACCCCTGCAAATCACAAATAAAATCACAGAGAAAAATTAGAGGCTAGAGCTGTTGCAAATTTTTGATATTGAGAGTCATTTTTAGATATTGAAATTGCTATTAGTAATAGTTGCATCCAAAATATTGCAATAAACAATGATTTGTTTGAGTTTGAGTGGGGAGCTTGAGCAGAAATTGAAAATAAATAGCAGTTACCAAAGATTTGTCTTTCACAAAGTGGAGGTACAGTCAATTTAGTTCACTCAAATTTCATACCTTTCTTTTGTTTTTCATTTATTTATTTATTTTCTAGCTTCTAGTGAGACAGGAACATGAACAGTTCATGGTTAACAGCCAAAAAGTAGCCTATAGAAAAGCATTTCGGCAAAGTTAATATTAGAACAAGATAGTAAGAAAGAATAGTAAGAAAGAGCAGTGATTGCAATGGAGAAAACCAATGATAAAAGGAGTCAGTGAAACTGAAGAAAACAAACAATTAGCTCTAAATTTGCTAATATTTCTTTATGGGGTAATTTTTATTGTAATATAAATAATTGCACAACGGATTTACGGCTGTTCGAGTTCGGAATTGTTGTTCATGTTCTATTTAAGATGGAATAAATATTGCAATTATAATTATTTTGAGAATTACATTGAAAAATGGCGGTATATAAGAGTTACGAGATTTGTGAGGATTATAAGATGTTTTTGATTAATTGGTTGATGTAAATACAATTTAGAAATGCTAATTAGTTTTTCAATTAGAAATGAGATGTTAAACAAAAAACAAAAGATACCAGTACCCAAAAATCGATAATAAAAGCAGTGAATGAATATAAAAAGAGAAGAGATGAGAAGAGATGAGAAGAAAAGAGAAAAGACAAAAAAAATGAGATGAAGTTGTATATAAAATGAAATAGAAAGAATGGAAGATAAAGTATAAAAGAGAGAAATGATAGATAGTATCATGTAGATGCAATTACTTTAACAATGTCAGGTTTTGTGGAATTGAAATTCACCTGGCCTATTGATAGTTGTAAATCCTCTAGATTGTATACCACATAGGCGTGTCTTAAAAACAAGTCACCAAGAATAAAATTTTCACCTTCGTCTCCGAAGAGTTTTAAAGCACAGTATGGGACTTTATTTTCGTCTCCAGATCGTTCTATTAATGAGGACATTGGAACATTGACGATCTTTTCGCCAAAGTTGAAAGACAAGTTCTTGTTGGCAAAAACCAGGTAAAAGTCAAGACATTTTCCATAATATAAATAAAGAAAACCAGAAAGGACAAGAGAAATTGATGGTGGTAGTTGGAATTTCTCTGCAATGTTTTCGAGATACTGTATGGGAAAAAATATGGAAGAACTGCCAGAATCAAGCAAGGCAAAAGAGCTTGGGGCGATTATGTTTGCAATATTGGAGTAGGAGGAAAGATCGGCATTTTCTGAATTGATTGACACTGAAGACATGTTGACATATAAATGAGGTTGTGATATGTAAGGATATGGGTTAACAATTGGCAAAGTGGCCAAACCATCGAGAACCTTTGAGCGATCAATAGCACCAAACAAAATTGAGCCAGTCTTTGAATCGGTGTGATTTAGATATAATGAGTACAATGTCTTGCTGATGTAACCACTCTGCTTCAATCTGTATGGGAAGTTGTTGTAGCCCACAAGATCCTTCAAGCCAATGCCCAACACAGCTTGCGATGAGTTAGATTCTTGACCCAAACCCATAAACATGTCTTTAATCTGTGGAGAAAAAGGTCTTCTGCCTAAACGAACAGTATCTGTTCCATAGATACCATAGGCAAAGGTGGTATCCATGTAATTGATTTGGAATTTCAATTCGGATGGGGTCCAGGTCGAAGAGGCAGATTCGTTGTATAGACCCAATGATCTTGAGCAATTAACCTCGCCAATACCACCACTGAGTTGATAGGAATTGCCAGTGTCCTTGCCAGATTGATAATCGCTTATAGACTCGTTAGAGCAGTAAGGATTGGACGTTGAGTGGATCCACAAGTCTGAGGAGCCAGTGTCAAGCAAAAAACCCACTTTCTGGGGTGGGGTACCGATGTACAAGTACATCTTGTAGTAGTAGTCCTGGTTGTGGATTATGGAAGTAACGTAGCCATCTCTTTTATGGAGCTGGGGAGGTGAGGGATTATGTTTCTGGTGAATGTTGAAATCGAATTTGATTATCTCGTGTTCGTGCTGAAAATGTTCATATTTGAAGCTGTGAAAAGTATTTTCAGTCAAGTTATTGGCACGACTGTTTTCAGGAATATAGAGCGAGGAAACTGAGCTGAGCAAGAGAACAGCAAGAAGAGCATAAAGCAGGAGGATCATTTTGATGCACAGGGTTGGGCACACAGAAGATAGAGATATACATGAAGAGAAATAACTGCCAACTAGGAGGGGGTTGAGAGGTATATATACAATATCTGGGGCTGACGATCCATCTGTTAAGGTATTATTAGAAGGAGCGACGGATTAGGTGTTCTGCTACCGTTGGGCTGTTCTTGCTGAGATTGGGCCCAGACCCATAGCGCCAGATCCCAGAGCAGATCCCGTGCAAGGGTCTAGCAATGCTCTGACGAGGGTCTGGCGGTGCTGGAGAAATCTCCGATGCTGAAACACCCTCTGCAGCTGAGCCACGTCTATTTCTCCCTGAAACGTTTCGAGCCAGGGCTTAAAGCTGTTTCTCACCGCTCCCTTGCTGCTGGTCCCATCCCCAGCGCTGGCACTGCAGCGGGATCTTCTGCCTCTGCATCGAGCGTTTCCGCAGCCAATCAGACTCGGCGACCGCACACGCCGATGCCAAACTCAAACAGGAAAAGCCACAGGCATGCGAAAATAGGAAAGAGCTAGAAGCACCAACAGGTCCAAAATCTATCGTGAGATAATTCTAGCTAGCGAGTAATACGCTTCATCCAACAGCCCTTATTTGCAAGCACTTGACTTGCTCGTCAACTCGGTGTCGATATTGCTGTTGTCAGTATCAAATGAGCCTGCGTTTTCTCCCAAGTTGGCGCTAGTCTGGGTGCTGGTGAGCTCGGTGCTGATGTTGCCGTCGCCATCAGCGTTGCCATTGCTTTTGTCCAACTCCATATCGATGTTCATGTTGCTCACACTATCTTCCTCGTTCTCTTCACCAAGTCCACTGATCACATTTATCTCCTGGGCAATATCGCGGTTGATCTCATCATTAATCTCATTATCAACCTCATTATCAATCTCATTGATTTCGTTATTGATGCTATTGTCGATATTGCCTTCCCTGCCATTATTCATTGCGTTTAAACCGGCAATTTCGTTGAGATTGTTAGACGAAATATTGTTATCACTTATATCAATATCGATATCATTACCATCACCATTACTATCATTATTACCATTACTATCATTATTACCATTACTATCATTATTACCATCATTATGATTAATACTCTTTTCATTCTCGATTTTCTTACCATTATCCTTTATACTTTCCTTCTCGCCATTATTCTGCTTGTGGTCGTCACTACTAATTATGTCGTCATCATCCAAAGAATCCAATGCCGCTAGTTTTTTTTCTTCCAAAGTGAAATCCTCATCTAATAATGTTTCTCTCAAGATTTTGTTTTCTTCAACTAAATTGATTAGTTTTTTCCATCCTTTTTTATTAATGAGCTTTTCAGATCTCAATCTCACTAAAAACTTTGACAATGCTTTGTTCTCTTGTTTAAACTGCTTTAGCAACGATAAATTATTTAAAGATGAAAAATTGCTTAAAGAGTTCGTCAATTGATTTTGAATATTAAAAGCCGAAATACCGTTCAAATTCTCATTTTCGTTACCATTATTATTATTCAACGACTTGGGATTTTTGCCCAAACTGAATGAATTTTGATTTAGGCCTTGGCTATTTCCATTCCCATGTTCATGGTTAGAAATTTGACTTTGGTTTTTAATTGCCGATTGATTTGGAACCAAATAAGGAAATTTATTCTTTATAGAAAATTTAGTAAGTGATGATTTATATGAATTATCCATTTTTCCTGCTTTATGTTTTAAACCGCTATAATTATTACCATTACTATTACTGTTATTGTTATTGTTATTATTATTATTATTATTATTATTATTATTATTATTATTATTATTATTA
>JAKTTS010000280.1:0-20564 GCA_030560485.1 Ascoidea tarda (nom. inval.) | reverse complement strand
CAGTAATTATTTGGTTTTATTTGATTGATTTATATCCATTCATTTGATAAATATTATAGTATTTATATATATTTTTTTTTCTTTTTTTCCACTTCTTTGACAAACTAGTTTTTTTTCTTCATGAGTGGTATCTCGTTTTTTTATAATAATTCTTATAACAAACTATATTGCTTTTCGATTTTTGGTTTTTTTTGTTCTTCAAAAGAGAAATTCTTGTTTGTTTTTATAGTTAAAAATAAGGAAACAAAATTGATATTAAAAAATATATCTATACGTATAATATTATGTACAGTACTTAAAAAATAAACAAAGCTTTACAGAAAGTGCTTCAATTGATGTAATATATTTAATATTTTCATAACTTGAAAACATTATCTTCTGACCAACCTTTTTGTTTTAGTAAACCAGAAACTTTGCCTTGGTCCAACTCAACGGTTTTAGAACCAGAAATATAATTTATATAGCCATCAGGGCCACAAACTATACTTAAAAATGGATTTTGCTTTTCAATTTTTTTCTCATAATCAGCTTGAGCTAAAGCATTGGAATAAATCTTGATATCTTGAGGACGTAAAGATTGTTCCTCTGATTCAACACTATCGTAGATTTCTTTTTTTATAACTTTGTTGAGTAATGATCTACCTGTAAAATTGCTTGGAGATGGTTTATTAATATCTTCTGAAACTATAAATTTTTTTTCATCATCAATATATCGCTTCAAAGTAACTCTATTTAATTTTTCAAGATAATAAAGATATCTGTCAAAGATTGCTGGAACTTCATTCTTCGTTTTCGTAGAATAGTGAAGGAAAACATGCCCTTGTGGAGGATTATGAGATAATAAAACCTGTAAAAACGGAGTTATACCAGTACCACCAGCATAAAAAGCATAATTATCAGGCTTGGGAATTTTCAACTCTTTAACAGAAAATGGATCTGCGTTAACCTTTGAGGGCAAGTCTAGCAAGGGAAATCTGGATGGATATTTATCGATTGGTTGAAATGGAAACACAAACTCAGTATATGGCCCTCTTATTTCAATCTCTGATCCTAAAGGTTTTGAGCTTAACCATTTAGCAACCTCGCCATTTTCGTATTTCTTTATGTAAAAAAATAACTTACCTTTTTTGGAGTCAGGATCTTCTTCATCATTTTGCAACTTAATTAGATCAGGAATATCAAGAGCTAAAGAGTTTGATTCAGATAGAAGAATTGGTAGAGGGGTGTATTTTCTGGCAATCATAATATCTGGTTGTTTAAATTCGACAGACCATATTCTATGACCATTCCATAACTCTTTATACTGGTTTTGATATTTTTGACGATATTTGGATAATTTATATTTGGGAGATAATTCCAATAAAAAATGACCATCGTCTATATCTTCTTTATATGTGATTTTAAAAGTAGTAAAATAGTCTTGAGATAGTAAAGGTCGAGAAGTTGGATGATCCAACTCTGAAGAATACTTGAAAAAATATATTAGATAGGAGCCGGATGCTAAGAGTAATGCAAGAATTAAATGTTTTTTGTAGCGAATATAAAAGTTGGAGTTGCTTTTTTTATTGTATGTTGGAGAATTGAATTTTGGATTTCTAGGGTATTCATGGCTAGCATTGGGTTGAAAACCTTTGGAGACAAAAGCATTACCAGTATTTGATAAAAATGCTTCAGCATGCAAAGGAGCAGGAGCAGCAGAAGAAAAGGTTTTAGCAGGTTTATCTTCGTCAGGTTTAGCAGGAACATTTTTTGATCTATTTTTCTTTTTTCTCAATGGGAACGACAAGCTAAAGGCTCTTATTTCATAAGGTTTGGGGGACGATGGAGAAGAAATTCTGAAGCATTTTCCAAAGAAAATTGGTTTTCCAATATTTTTAAACCAATATAACTGTCCCCGGGTGGCTACTGAACCCACTAACAGTCTCTGAAGCATTTTGCAAGACCTTCACACCTGTTCTACATCAAAACGACTTCATCACCAAAATTGCCAAAAAGAGAAGCCGATCTAATAGTACACGTGCTCTTTTCTGGGTTTTCTGAAGTGGTTCGAAAGGTGTTTGTGATTTGTTGTCCCCAGATAAGCAGAAAAGAGAAGAACAGAGTTATAACACAAAAATGGCATCAGATGCTGCTGAATCTCATATATCCAATGCCGAATACCTATTGAAGGTGAGGACCTTGTTACAAGCCTCACAAAACACCAGGTCCTCAGTGTATTTTACACAAAAGAGATTGGTGCCTTTTGACCCAATTGATGGAAAGCAGACAGTTGGAAAGATAGATGACCCCTTACTAACTGATAACACCAAAAAAGATACCCAAAAGTATTCTATATTATTAAGAGCAACTAATGGTAGCAGCAAAAAGGACAAAAAACTCAAATATTCAACAATTGTCAAAAGTGATGATTTAGATCAGTTTTGGAAAGATTATGCTATAACCCTTAAAGGAGGCATGACTGGCTTAAAGAAAAAAGATAAGAAGAGAAACAAAAAGAAAAATTCCAAAAAATAATTCTATTCTTCAATTTGATTTAATTCTTTGTTGTTTTTTTTGTTTTTTTTTGTTTTAATGTCATTTGTAATATTAGCAATTCAAAGTGATTTTTATTTTGTTATATTTGTTTTTTTATCTTTTGATTATTATATAAATATAAAATACGGTATTATTTATTAAAAAAAATTAGCTCACAGGAATATCTGATTTATTAAAACTACAAAATCACTTATTTATACAGGCTATTGCCATATCATTTAAGTTTCATATTAATATAATATAATATGGTATAATACAATACAAAGTAATATATGTTTTAAAAAAAAAAAATAGAATATGAAAAATGTGATTAATAATGCGAATGGTGCTTATAGCATAAAGTCACCAACCCATTATCAGAAACAATTTTGATATGTAAACTTGAATTGCAATCATGATAGGATGAAAAATCTTTTAAATGGACTCTTTTGCCTTTGCCTCTAGAAGTCCGAATTAGTTTCTTATCTTGTGAGCAGTTAAATTTAACAGTATAAATATTTGAATTTGATTTAAAGCTTGTCCTTACTACCCAGTTGAGTCTGGATTTCTGATTGATTTTTTCTCTCAAATCTTTTCTAATGTAGTTGAAGACTACTTTGGAACTGTCAATTGAATCATCGTTAGAATCATTATTTAGATGGTCGTCTGGGTTATCGTTATTATTGTATGGGTAGTTATATATATTATTGAAGATATTATTGGATGAGTTATTAGAAGAGGCAATATCCCGAAACCCATTTATAACATTTAAATCGATAAATACCACTTGTATAAATAGATTAGTATCAGATAAGCTGTTTTTTGATAGAAGGTCTAAGAAGAAGGAAAAATCATTTAATAGCAAAGAACCATTGATTTTGAATTTATAATAAAAAGAATCATTAAGTTTGTATTTACAATCGAGTGGAACATCATTTTGAACAACATGATTATTAAAGTTCGACTTGCACAATAAGCAAATACGTGAGTTATAGTTGAACTTGCTTAAATCATCAATGTTGTTATTGTTATTGTTATTGTTATTATCATCAATAACATCTGCTTTTATTACATTCGAACATAAAGTGCATAATTTAAAAGGACTTTCAAAATTAGCTCTGTTTATAACATTGTTTTGAGATGAATTTGTTCGTGTAAATGGCACATGAATTGAATCATCTAATAGAGTCATATCTATTAATTTAGTTGACCTGAATTTTGTAATATTTGAAACCTTTTCCGGATCTACAACTTTTTCATTAATACTAAAAGACAAAACATAGTTTTTGTAAGGTTTAGAAGAATTCCTCCTTTTTTGAATATCATTTATATTATTGATATTTCGAATTTGAGTATGAGAAATCTTATCATTTGTTGATGTGTTATTTGAAGAGTTAAGGAAAAAGGAACTTTCCTTCGAAATTTTGAACTTGGAGGTCAATTGATCATAGGTAGGACGAATTTTGTTGCTTAATTTGCAGTTGAAACCATCAAAAGCATTTGAATTATCAGGAAGTGTGTTTAAAATCAGCAGATTTTTATGTGGCAAATTTGGAAAGGATTTAGTTGTATTAGAATTGTCAAATATGTCACCTTGATAAGTTGATTTAGAAGTTGGTGGGAGTTGGGAGATCGCTGTGGTTGAACCAAGCGTGGTATTGCTATTAGCAATGGCAGCCAACTTGTCATCGATGTTGCTGATTCCAATATTATTTATATTAGTTACAAGGTAGTTTTGAATCAAAGTGGTGCCGATAATATCATCAGAAGCATTGTCATTAGAGGAGCCGGTCTCGAAACCATTGGATAAGCTGTTGGGCAAATTGCTGTTATCGAGTTGATCATAGTTTTGGCTGGCAGTACCCTGGAGTTGGAATTTGTGAAAATTTTGGTTATAAGTGTTCATTTTATAAATAAAATAGCGTAATTTGCGTCGTCGCTCATGGCCTGAGAATAAATGGTAGCGATAAGAGAAGCAGATATACCTTTTCTATCAGTTTCTTTATCGTCTTCGATTGCTTGGGCAAAAGTCATCAAAATGGCTTTTCTTTGCTATTGCTCGTTTCGGCCAGCGGCCACAAACAAGATATTCTAAATATGGCATTGCCTTAATAGGACATACGGTGTTATCAGGCAGGTGCTCGCTCAGCAAACGATATCCCACGTGTATGTATACTGAAAAAAGACTCTAAACGAGAGAAAAGCGAGCAAACGACGTATACATAAACACACGCGTGCCCATATGCAAAAGCGCGCATAAGGTTTTGAGATCTGCTTTTCAGAGCATATCATACCATCCTATCATGGTTTTTGTGTGTGAAACAGTGGGCTTGTTAAAGCAATGGTTCACGCTACAAGGTTTACAGTAATATTGTCACGGTTCGGCGCATTACGTGTTAATCTAAACGAGCACACTAGAATAATCGCCCAGCTATTGCAGCCGATTCGAAAACAAATATTATTATCAACATCAGTTTCATTAAGACCATAACACAATAAGATGCTCCACCGAATTCATATATATATTATTCATATCTTTTCGATTTTTTAATTCTTTTATTCTTTTATTTTATTTTATTTCTCTATCTGATATCTTTTCTTTTTGGCCATCATATTATATAACACCATATACTATAATAGTCAAAGATAATGACTTTGTCCACAGAACTAATATCAAAGTTTTCTATCGTTTCAGACGTTTTCAATAACAACGCTACGTCTCAGGCACTTTCAGCTGATTCCTTTATTCAAGTATTTAAAAATGTCAATACTTCCAAACTCGAGTTGAATCTTGTCGAAAAATTGTGGGCCTCATGGTATATTTATGTGAACAATGATATTTTGGCCACAGGTCTTATGATTTTTATTTTGCATGAATTGATGTACTTTGGTAGATGTGTTCCATGGATGATTATTGATCATTTTAATTTATTTAAAAAATACAAATTACAGCCAGATAAATATCCAAGTGATAAAGAACAATGGGAATGCTTAAAAGCAGTGCTCAAATCTCATTTCCTCGTTGAAGCTTTGCCAATTTGGACATTTCATCCAATGTGCTTACAGTTGGGTATTTTATATGCAGTTCCTTTTCCTTCTTTGAAAACCATTGCTTACCAGGTTGCTATTTTCTTCTTTTTGGAAGACATGTGGCATTATTGGTTCCACAGATTATTCCACTATGGCCCTTTCTACAAATATATCCATAAACAACATCACAAATACGCTGCTCCATTTGGTTTAGCTGCAGAATATGCTCATCCAATCGAAGTCATGGCTTTGGGTTTCGGTACTGTCGGTTTTCCAATGATTTATTCTTATTTTTTCAGAAATTTACATTTATTCACTGTTTGTCTTTGGATTGTTTTAAGATTATTCCAAGCTGTTGATTCTCACTCAGGTTATGATTTCCCATGGTCATTTAATAAGGTTTTTCCATTATGGGCTGGTGCTGAACACCACGATTTACACCACCATTACTTCATTGGTAACTACGCTTCTAGTTTTAGATGGTGGGATTTCACTTTAGATACCGAATCTGGTCCAGATGCTAAATCCAACAGAGAAAAAAGAATGAGACTCAGAGCTGAAAGAAAAGCAAAAAAATTGTAATCCGATAATCCTTATAAACTAACATAAATTAAATTAAAGAGTTTATCATTAATTTGATACTTCAATATTCTATTATTCACCCCTAATAATTACAAACTACCTATTCCTATTCACTATCACAATCATAAGTTAGATACTTATTTATTTT
Organism: Ascoidea tarda (nom. inval.); assembly: GCA_030560485.1. Lineage (NCBI taxonomy): Eukaryota > Fungi > Ascomycota > Saccharomycetes > Ascoideales > Ascoideaceae > Ascoidea > Ascoidea tarda (nom. inval.). The sequence goes on along the minus strand of JAKTTS010000280.1, from coordinate 14,290 downwards.
ATTCAACTTCAATTTTTACTTCTTTTGACTGATTTTGTTTTGCAGTCAGATTTATATTTTTATAGCTTGATATCTTCTTTTACTGCTTTTCTTCTTATATACTGTTTTTTTTTCTCACCACCAAGGCCAAATCAATAAATGTTGTGTTATATTCCGAAAAATAAATTCACGAGCACGGGTCTCTATGCATCCCCATGCTTGCTCGGCATAAGATGCAATTATCGAAGTGTCGTGATTTTTCTTGTTTTTTTAAAAGCAGAAAAGCTTAATTCGCAAACCCTTCTCTCTCCCTTCAAATTGTTTCTCTCGGTTTATATTCATCAGAATTCTTCCTTAATTGAAAACTCTCAACACAAATACCTTTGTTTTTTTTTAACTTGACTATCATCACTTGCCTTCTGCAAAACGCATTCTAAGAAGAATTACCAAGACTCTTCATAGCTATCCTTTTTGGTAATGGTTTTCAGTTCTTTGATTGGTACCAGAACTATTACATGTTTGTTGTTTCTAACCACAATAAACGCCAGCTTAGCAATTTCACCTGCTGATAAAGCTTCTTTGTTTGTAGCTGAAGCAACTCCAGAAGTTGATAACAACAGCTACAAAAAAATAATAAATTTGTTAAAAAGAGAGCCATATAGAGAAGTAGTAGCTCCTAAACCAGAAAAAGAAGTTGAAGAAAAGGCTCCAGAACCTTGGATCAGAACTATATATTCTTCAATTGTTGAAGTGGTTCATCCAACTGTTATTGACGGTATAACATTCAGTGTAAAACCATCAACAGAGACAAACGTTCCTCAACCTTGGATTTCTTTGAATAACCAAGGCCGTCCTAAAACAATTAAGCCAAAATTGCAAAATGGTTATACTAAAAACGGTTATCCCGATTATTCAACTTGGTTCAAAGAACCTGTAACCAAAACTTATGACCAAAAAGAGTTAAAAGCTCATAATATGAAAGATGATGACAAATTGACTCAGATCGAATGGATTGATGAAGATAAGACTTATGTTTCTCTTAATCCCGTCATCAGATGTACTCCCGACAGGTATAAGAAAAAAGGAAGTTCAAAGGTTCTTTCAAGTGAACCATTTTGTTCTCCAACAGAAAATTCAAATTTCGATTTAGATAAAGTATATTTTGTTTCTTGGTATACAAAATACTTTAAAAACGTTAAAAACATTAGACTACATCTTGCTTATGTGAGTGAATCTATTTATGAGAAAAACTATTTGAGAAAGAGAGATGAGATTGACCTTGAACCCAAAGACGATGATTTTGAGTCTGATTCTAAAGAAGAATCTGATTCTGCTGTTGATAAAAATTTCAACTATAAGCCAAGTGGTATTGAAGATGCTTTTTTCACTTCTGAATGGATGTTAAACAAAAATGGTGACGGAATGTATCCATTGATTGTAGATCCTGATTGGATTGGTGAAAAAAATGCATATAGAAAAGTTGTAATTAATCTTCAACCTGATAATGTTGCAGATGATGATTTTGACTTGTTGACAAATGGAACCATAGTCACTTTCCGTAAAAGAGCTAAAGTTGACAAAAAAGAAAGGCACTCAGATAATGGATTCTTAGGTGCGTTTGGGCCAGAAGATAGTAAATATATGATCATGATGGCTATGCCTACTGTTGTTATTGTTTTTGCTTGTATCATGTACTTTTTGCTTCAGCTATGTGCTAAGGATAGAGATATTTCTGAAATTAGAAGAAGCGTTTTCAGAAAAAAATTCCACAGAGATTTAGGACCATTTAAAATGTCTAAAGTAAAAACAAAATATGACAGATTACCTGATTTTGAACAGTACAAGTTTCATATCAATAAACAAAACTGAAGGAATATAAAATCATTCTAAATAACTTCTCTCTGTCAAATTCAAACTCATTATATTCAAATAAACATAATTTAAAATAAAAATGTTCTCTGTATGCATTTTTTTTTTTTCAAAAATACCAATATCCAAGCCTAAAAATTACTCCTGGATATCTCATAAAAGATAGTTTCTTTGATTTTATTTGGGATCAAGATCATAATTCTTAAATACCAGGTTTTTTTCCTGATAGTTTGATTTAAAAAACAAAAGCATTTTTGTTTTCCAGCTTTTGGCTACTGATCATTATAAAAAAGCCAGTGATTTTTTCAATAACTTTGTAAATTAATAATCGATTTCTTTAATTGGGAAACATGTGGGTTGCTTTATTTAGTAGTGAAAAAAGATAATACCAATTAATAATATGATCATGTGGAAAAGTTGTAAGATAAAAAAACAACTGATTGTGAAACTAAAAATAATTTACACAATCAAAAAAAAAGAAAATATAAAGAATTTGTGACTATCCACTTGCTTAATTATTTAATTTCTAATTTTTCAGTAACTAAAGTCTGCCTCTATTTACCTAATATCTACAATTATTTTAATAACTGATACACACATCAAAAGTTTGTTTCCTCCTAGAATTAGGAGTGTTACCCGTAAATAAGTTACGAAATTCAACCCAAAGCATATTACGATTGCCGGTTAGGGCTTTTAAAAGCTCCTTCCTCGAATCAACCATTGAATTTCATAGTCACCTCTTAGTTTTGTTGCCTCTTCAATAATCTTTAGAAATAACCAAAAATTCAATTAAAAGCACTAAGCAATATCAAGTAGCAAAACAGTCTATAGAATCGATAGTTTTATATGTTGATAAATAAATGACTCACTATATTTGTTATTCTATTCAAGTAATATTTGCATTGCAAAAAAAACAAAGAATGATCAATACCTTATGCTTTTGTTTACTTTTTACTTTTTTTTCTCGTTACTTTAGCACCTTTTGGCACTTTAAAAAAATAACAAAAGTTTTAAAAAAAAGTCTTATTTAGATTAATGTGAATTTTGTTATTTTATTGGTAAAAAAGAAATTGAAAACTTCTTTTTATCTCTAATTGATGCCTAAAATAAAAAAGATTTACTGAAGACTCATTTTAATATTTTTGATTTTCTTTTCAAGATATCAAAAATTACCTGTTTAAAATGGGACAGATACGGATCTAACATCTATCCAGATTGCTTTCGTTCCTTCCTACCTTTTCCTGATAGCATAGGGGTGTTCTGATCTCGAAATAATTTTAAAGATCTGCGAGAAAAATTTTGAAAGGGTTGTGTTTATTAAAAGGTAAAAGCATCAAACATGTAATAGAAAAAAAATGTAGCCAATTGTAAGCAACAATCATCATTTCCAAATTATAAAAAAATAAAAAAATAAAACAAAATAATAATAAACAAAAAAAACATATAATATGAACAAGCACAAACAGAAACGGGTCTAAGCGATTTTCTACTCTTTTATAGGGCCTCTACTGTTGATTAAAACTACATTATTATTAATTTGCCACAGAAAAACAAAAATAAGTTTTAAAAGTTTCTCTGGAAACAATTGGAAAGTATCACAGAGGATTACAAATAAATCAAAACAAAGAAAAAATCATTTCAAGTGATTGGCCAGTAATTGTGATTTCGTAATTGGTTGGAAAATCTAGATTTTCCAAAAAATTTTCTTAATATTGCAAATATTTCATTGTTTTCATTTTGAATCCAGGAAATTCAAAGAGAAACACGAGATAATAATGGTGCGATGGTTCTTTTGCAATATTCATATTCTAATTTTATATGACTAATCATAAATCCATGATTACCAGCAAAACTGTTATCTACTCTGAGCCTTTTTTATCAAAAACATAATAAAAAACACAATTGAAATGATAATTAAAAAAAACATTGCACATATGATAAGTATTAATGGCAAAACAAAAACAGAAAAAATCATGCTATTAGTGCTTCAGCTAAATAAATATTGCTATTTGGTAAACCCTATGCAGAAATGCTGCATAGTGCATGATGAAAGCCCAGCCAGAAATTCAGACAATAGGACTTTTTTTCCGTTTTCGCTGTGACGTATTGAAAGCAGAGTCCAGGCTGGTCTTTTGACAACCAAACTTCTCTGCTGTTGGGGGGTTTAAGGTCTGCATAATCGAAGCTTCCTATATATTAAGCAGCAATTCTAGAAGTTTGAAAAAAACAATCTAAAACTCAAAGATTAAAACTGTTTGATTGAGTTTTGCAGTTTCAATTGAGCCCTAGATCTAATATTTCCTTCTATTTCAATTGCAAAAGCAAAATAGTATTGAATAATAATTCAATTTTAACCTATCTGTTCTTTTTTCGCATGAGCTTTGTATGTTACTGCCCGGGTATAGATGATATTGAAGGAATACCACGATTATTATGATTATTATTATTCAAAATATTATTATCAAGCCAACATTAACTAATGATCTCTTTCATATCTTTTTGTTTTTATTCAACCGATGCTATTATAATATAGAGTTTTTAAAGTCAGATTTTCTATTGATCACGATGGTGATTACCTTTGATAATATTTATTTGCCGCTCATCTTTTGATCTAAATAATTATATATCGAATCAGTTTACTGATCAATTTACTGATCAATAATATTAAATCTGATATAAATAAAATGTGTAATCTGTGTATATTTATTATTCTGGACACTTTACCATTGCTTGGAAATCTTAAAGAAATTTGCAAATCATCATTTTTACTATTAAATGAATTGATTATTCGTTTTGGAGGATTCAACCTATTTTTCTTTCTATTTATAACTTGTAGCTATGAATATGCAATTTGATGTACACACTTATATCCACTATTTTGGATCTATTTATTTCTATTAATATCATTTTTATTTAAATGTTTATATTGAAAAAAAATAAATTCTAATTTGTATATTATAACAAATAATTGTTTACTATTACTTTCAATAATTAGCTGATTTTTAGAAACTGGGTAGAACATTGAAATATATATTCAAATTGAAGGTCAATAAAAGTAAGAGCTTAATTTGCAAGTTGAAACGAAGTTTCCACATAATTTTCAAGACAATTTTGAAATTAGGACTTGAACTATTTGAAAAACAAAAAATGGAAACAAATCTACAATACATTCTTCTAGAAAAGTAAAAAAATAATTATTCATATTGACGTAGGAATCACTTGCTAGTTTGAAATTCATTGTTAACTTAGTGATTGAAAAATTGCTAAACAATAAAGCCAATTAAATTTTAAAAAAATGCTATTGACTACCTTGAAATAAACCTTTTTCAAAAAGCACAGTAACTTTATCTTTTTGCTTTCGGTTGTTGTCTATTGTGCTATAGGGCTTCTAGAATTTACAACAATTAGATTGATTTGAACAAAATCTATTTTCAATCCTTCTTGATCAAATTGCCAAAAACACCAAAAAATAAAGTATAGGATATCGTTCGCAATTTTCAAAATCTTATTTAATTTAAATTTTTTAAATTTAAAACTAATCAAACAAACAAAATATAGATTGAAATTCCTAGTCAAGTGAAAAAGTTAAAATTTGGTTGTCTCCATTTGACAACCACCCTATTTCTTCAGAGGTAGCTTATATCAATTTTTTCTTGTTTTCTTTATCGCTCAAAAATGAGCAAAAAAACGAAAAATCTAAATATTTCTGCTGAAGAAAGAAAGAATTGAAAATTGAAAATTGAAAATAAAAAAAACATAAATAAACATAAAGAAACATGGTATATAGAATTTGAACACTTGAATTTTACCTCAAATTAATTTGAGAATTACATAAACCGGTAGTGATAAAAAGTGAAAACATTCTAAATAATATTTAGTCACTTCCATTAAATTCAATAACATTAACTATAATTGATTTTAGATTGTGTAAATAAAACATTATTAATTTTATTTACTTTGCAGTCATCAAGCACGATATTATAGTTTTTTGGTTAGTGATTTGTTGATAGAATTTCCCCTACTAGCAGACAAAAATATCATTAAATTGAAAAGTGATAAGGTTGAGACCTCCTGCGTTGTTCTTGGACTTCAAGACCGTATCAGCACTCCTTCAATCGGGATCTAGGTTTTGTTCTGAAGAAAGGAGAACTTTCTTGATAGCAAGATCTCTCGAAATGCTTTTTTATTGGTAGAACCACCACCCTTCCAGGCACATACTCAAACATGAGAAAACTCCACCTGTGCTGTTTCCTTAATCCCTGGATATGGTTTCCGGCTGTAGAAACGATTTCGAACTCCAATACTTGACCAGTTCTCCCATGCATTGATTGTCTCTCTGGCTTGCTCACTGCACCCTTGCTGTTCATTTCAGAAAATTACGACATTTCATCTGCTTGCAGAGCAGTTGGAACTGAATATACAGATTGCAAAACAGCTCCAGTACTACAACAATAGTGGCCTCTTTTGCGATTGTTTATGTTTATGCGCTCATGCATAGTGTCGTTGATTCCACCAGCGTGGCTGCCAACCACTGAAATGGTAAAAAATAGAATCGGTTTAACTTCTATGTTTTCTACTCAGTTTCAGCACTTGACAATTGACTGATTCTAAAATCAAATTTAAATTATAGTATTATAATATTATTTTTGAATTATTGTTTGTCTTATAATTTTTGTTATTTGGACTTTTCTGTTTTTCTACGATTCAGTTTGAACTTATACTACTTTGTTTTTTTCCCTCATTAACATGGAATTAGTAAAGGCAAACATGTAGATTAAAATTAAGTAAAATCTTATTACATCAAAATGGTTTAAATATAAAGTCATTTTTCCTCAATTTTATCAACCCATCATTTAATACTTTTCTATAGCCATTATCATTTTATTCTCTTTGGATCCTTTAGATGATAGAAGAAACTAATTAATTCTTTCCTTTTAATTTATATCGTCCTCCAATCATTTTTTAAAATATACTTTGATATTTTTTTTACATTTCCAATATCGACTATTTTGATTCTAATAATTATATTCTCTCTCTCTCCGCTGTTTTATATTGTCTTTATACCAAAATGAACTTCAATTTCAATACTTTTAACCAGAGCAATCACATTGCCAACTCTAATCCTAACTCTAATCTTTTGGGCTCGCCTTCAGATCCTTTTATTTATGAATTAAAAGTTGTTCAACAACCAATTAGAGGTAGAATGTGTGGCCTAGGTGATAAAGATAGAAGACCACTTACGCCTCTACCCTGTGTCAGATTACTGATCAAAGATTCAAGAACTGGTTTAGAAGTCCCTGCTTTTCAAATTGCTGATCAATACCTTGCAAGTTTAGTTCTTTCAACTGAGTTATGGAGTTGGGATGGAAAAATTAATTTAACAATCGTCCAAAATGATTACGATTTTACCAATAACAGATTTTTTGCTGATAAAGATAGTATTGGGTTTTCCTCCAATTCACCCAATCCTGCAAACCAATCAGTTTTCCAAATGCCTTCAAATTATCAATTTTTTAATTCAACTTTAAATCCTCACTTTAATTTAAATGCAATGGCAAATCCACAAATGATGGTTGGTGCTTCTACAAGTCAACAGCCATTTTATCCTTCATCTAACCCAAATATGCCACCTCCTCAAGTTCCAACCTCAATTCAAAATCCAATGAATTTAAACCATTCAGTTCAATTTAATCAATTTAACCAGTTTAATCAGCAAAATCAAAACTTGACTATTCAACCAAATCTAATTAATCAACCAACACAACAGATGAAACCAACTCCAACCCAAGGAAATCAATACTCAACTCTTATTTCAAAAGCTCAATTAACTAGAAACTTGGTTGGAAATACAATCTCAAATGCAAGAAAATTACATGATGATAAGGGTGTTTTGGGCATTTGGTTCATTTTTCCCGATATTAGCATCAGAATTGAAGGACAATACAGAATCAAATTTTTATTAAGCAGAATTAATGCTAACTTGGTCAGTCCAAGTCCAGCTAGTTGTGTCATAACCAACACATATTCAGATATTTTTCAGATTTATAGTGCAAAAAAGTTCCCTGGTGTTTTACCAACAACTGCACTAAATAAGGCATTTGTTACTCAAGGTTTTAAAATTTCATTGAAGAAAAAATAGTAAACAAAAAGTTTTCCATATTTATCAAGATTTCAAAAATTTCAAATTCTAATGGACTATATGTTTGATAAATCATTTACAATACTGTGTTTTAAGTGTAAATTATATTAATTTTTATTTTCAATTTGTTTATTAGTTGCCTATATTTTATCACAATCGCTTGTTTTTATTATTTTTATTTTTATTTTTATTTTCTTTCTTCTTTTTCCTCTTTCCTTGTTGCTATTATTGGCATTCTGCTGCTCTAATTTTTAATGGTTCAAACCTTTAAAACAAATAAAAACATATTTTTTTCTCTCTAGATCTTACTCTGCTGTTCAATTTCTTTCGTTTTGGATTTGCTTTTGCATTTTTATAACTTTTTATTACATTACATTATTTTCGGTGGATTTTTTTCAAGATATAATTATTTGTATCATTAAATATTTTTTACTATAGTTTTCAGCGCATTTTAATATATATCATATACTATATAAATATGAAGCTATTAATTAATTATACCTGTTTGTTAAAAATTTCCGTTTTCAGATCAGGAATAAGTTGATTTCAGACCCGATACCAATCATTTGATGATGATTTTTGAAATTTGAGGTAACATTTGATTTTGTAGCCTGCAATAGTTACAGGGCTTTAGCTTAGAATTTGAGATTGTATTAGAGTTCAAAGAAAAACTTTGAAAAATTAAAAGAAAAATGAAAAGACCTATAAAAATTCCAAAGAGTGGAAGTAACGTTATTACGTTAAAACCAGATGGAAACGATTTATTAGCGAGTCGTTGATTTCGATTTCCTTCAAATCCGTATCCTGATTTCTGACATTAAGCTGCTACAGAAGGTTTTGTATTTCTCTTGGGAAATGTCGGTTAATTACCAGTTTACATAAAGCAGGTGTATTAATTTTAAACCAAAACCCTTCTTCAAACGAGCATCCAGTTATTCATCAATCCTGTTTGGAAGAATCCCATTCGGAAGAATCTCATTTGCTAGTATCTCTCTCCGAGAAGACAAAACATGCAGGTTTTTTTCTAAAATAATGCAATACGAGAATTTTGGATCGCAAAACCAAGTACCTGTTATGAGAATTTATTTAAATATGAAAATCTGTTACAAAAACGACAAAGATAAATAAAATGAATTAAGGAAAGTGAGTTTCAGGAACGAAGGGGTTCTGGCTGCTTGCAAACCTTATGTTCTACCCGGATTTGGAAACAGGATTCCTATTTTTGTTTGAAGTAAAATCATGTGCTGCCCGCTTGAAAATGGGAGACTTGTGCTAAGACCAAAACACACCGCATTATGAGTCCAATTGAATGAAGGAAAATGTATCCTTTCGATTTCAGTTTTTGTCGATATTATAATAGCTAAAGTACACAATTTAGCTTTCGAAACTTGCTGTATAAGCACAACCTCAGTTGAGTTTCCTCCTTCATCAGTACAACATCCCTATTTCACCAAAAACATACAACCAGAAGCTTTTCTCCTGCAGTAAATTTTGTTGATTGACTGCTTTGGTGCAAGCACAGTACTGTATAACCAAAAAGTAATAGCATATAACTAATATATGGGTCCTCTGGAAACAAATTAATTGTTTTAATTGGACATTGTTTTATTTATTTATTTTGTTTTTTTAGGTTACTGCAAATAGTGTGCAGAAAAAGTCTGCTAGCCAAATTAATCCCCAAAAACCAATGTCCTCCAAAATTGCTGATTGTGATATGTGTTCAATGTTATTATTGTAAAGAATAAACCATTTGTTGGTCAAGTCTGAAATCGTCAAATTCCTATTCATTTGCAATTGAAAAATATACTTGGGAATTTAACATAGCTATCATAAGTTTGCTTTGCTTTGATACTTTATTTTTTAATAATGTTTTGATCTTACTAGAATCTTTTTTATTTTTGATCACAGTATCAAAGTGGCGGGTGTGCACGGAAAATAACGGAAACTAGCACCAAGTTATGGAATTCAAAATCCGTCTGATCATTCTCTGTGATGTCTTCTTAAAGCTAAATAGCAATTATGGAAAGCAAACTCAAGATACAAATTGCTTTGACTTGACCACTATATATTTAAAATGAATTTCTTGCAGTTTGATTTTTTTTCCTGGTTTCAATTCTCCATTTAAAAACTATTCACCCATTATAAAATTTACAATGTCTAAACAAGAGTTTCCAATTGACCAAAATGTTCAGAAAATTCTCGATCAATTTATTGTTCTGAAAAAATTACTTGATGATGGAATTGATTTATTCACTAAATCAATGGATGAAGGTCTAAAAAATCCCCTGGCCAGCTCTTCTTTTATGCCCATGATTCCATCATTTATAACAAAAATTCCCACTGGTAAAGAAAAGGGCTTATTTTTAGCTTGCGATCTAGGTGGAACTAATTTCAGGGTTTGCTCTGTCGAATTAAATGGCGATCACACATTCAATTTAGAACAATTGAAGACAAAGGTCGACCATTCTTACATGGTGGGCGATTCCAATAATTTATTTAATTTTCTCTCATTGCATGTTAAGGAATTTCTAGAAATTCACCATGATGAATATTTAAACTCAAATAAAGACAATCAGCGATTGAAAATGTCTTTTACTTTTTCCTTTCCCATCGATCAAACTTGCATAAACCGTGGAAAATTAATCAGATGGACAAAAGGATATGATGTTAAAGATGTTGTTGGACAAGATGTAATAAAGCTATTTCAATATACTCTAGATCAGCATAAATTACCAGTTGACTTGGTAGCAATCACTAATGACACTGTTGGAACTTTATTAGCTAATAGTTATATTTCAAACACTTCCAACCAGACGCTTATTGGTGCAATCTATGGAACAGGCACTAACGGTTGTTATATCGAATCACTTGATAACATCAAAAAATTAAAGCCACAAACAATAGAAAAATTAAAATCCAAAGGTCAAAATTACATGGTCATTAACACTGAATGGGGCTCGTTTGATAATAGATTACAATGCTTACCAAATACAAAATACGACGAGATTCTTGATTCTGAAACCCCTAATCAGGGTTATCATATGTTTGAAAAAAGGATATCTGGAATGTTTTTAGGTGAAATTTTGAGATTAATTCTTATTGATTTGAACCAAAAAAATTTACTTTTAACAGAATTCTATTGTTCTGAGAGTGAAGTGGATTTTAGTCGAAACAAAGACCATGGCTCTCATAGCAAAAATGCTTCTGGTAAATTCATTCAAGATGGTCTCAATGAATCTACCCAAAAAAATAATTCAAGTTCTTTTAAGAGAAATGGGAGCTTTCAATCATTATTACATATTAGTACAAATTTACCAAGAAGACCAGGCAATAAGACAAATCTACCTCATAGACTTTTAGCCCCATGGTCCTTATCAACCGAAATCTTGTCAACTATTCAAATTGATGATTCAACTGATTTCAATATCACCGGATTATTATTACAGGATAAATTGAGGCTATCAACAACTGTCGAAGATAGGTTCATTATTAGAGAATTTGTTAGGGCAATTGGAAAAAGAGCAGCATATTTATCAGCCATTCCAATTGTATCGGTGATAATACATACCAAAGCAATAGAAAAATTAAAGGAAAATGAATTTGTTGAGGTTAGTGGTGATGGTGCAATTTTTGAATTGTACCCTGGTTTCAGAGATATATTAAAAAGTGCTCTAAACTTAACTAGACTTGGAAAAGAGAATAGTAAAAGAATAAAACTTTTAGTTACCAAAGATGGAAGTGGTGTTGGAGCTGCTTTGTGTACACAATCTGCTAACATAATAAATGACTGAGTTTGTTTTGGGGGCTGTTTTTTTTTTGATGATATTTAACTCCCTAAGTAAATATAAATATAAAACTTTTTAAAATATTAGAAGTAAATTTGAATAATTTCAACTGATCAGTCCAATGGTTATAAATTAACATATAGTGATCAGTTAAAAACAAAAATAGATAATTTATAATTTAGACTAAATAAATTTTGTTTTAATTAAAGTGTTCATCGTAACTAGAATTCATAACTTTTGAATGACCCGGGTCTTTAGTTATTCAAGCATATACCCTTGATATTCCAATAAAAAAAGTTTGAGTTCAAGAAGGAAATTTGAATTTATAATGAAAATAAAAAACCCCAAATATTTTGATTTTTGATTTTTGGGTGTCAATAAAATTAATATTAGTAATTTTATAAGGTAAGAAAGTTGAAAAACACCAAATAAAGTTGCAATAAACAACAAAAACGACCAATACCAATTGAAAGTTGGTAGTGCGCTGAGAAAATCTTAAAAAATTGACTTTTGTCAAATGGTTATTGGCGTGGTTGTTCAGGGATGCAATTAAAATCCATACCAAGACCACGGAAAAACACCAATTGTTCTGCTAGCTGGTTATTCCCCAATAACTTTAAATAAGACCCCACGGAAAAACTTTCAACTTTAAATTAATCCGGGAATCTGGAGCAATTTTGAGTCTGGAGCAACCGTTTTCTGTTGTTATTCTAAAAAACTAGCAAATCACAAACCGCAGAAAGCAAGAAAATACTATTGTACTATTCAATAACCTGAAATGAGAAATGGGGAACTGCTTTATCTTGAGATTAAGGTTAAAAACAAACAAAAAAGCAAAAATAACTGTGATGTTGTTTAGGGATATAATTGTAGAATACCATGTACTATTCTACTATTTCTGACCCTTTTTCCTATTTTCTTTTAAAAAAATTGCTGTTAGCTGTTTTATCTTAATATAAATTAAACAGTGATTTCTTCTTTTTCATTAATACTTTATAAAAGAAAAATTATTTTACATATCTATAAAACATTGTTATTATATCATTTTTCAAAAAAATTTAACAATATGGCAGTTTCAGAATCAAACACTCAAAAGAAAACAGCAGAAATTCAAGAGTTTCTCAAACAATTTGAAGTTTCTCAAAAACTAATTAATGATGGTGTAAAGCTATTTCGAGAATCCATGAGGAAGGGTTTAGAAAATGATTCTTCTAATACTTCAACTCTCCCAATGATTCCGTCATTTATTACCGAAACTCCAAATGGTAAGGAAGAAGGGTTATTTTTGGCTTGTGATCTAGGTGGAACAAATTTTAGAGTCTGTTCTGTTAGATTAAATGGTGACCACACTTTCAATTTAGAACAATTAAAGTCGAAGGTAGATGGATATTGTATGAGGTCAACAGGAAAAGAGCTCTTTCGATTTTTAGCGCAACGAATTTATAATTTTCTTGAATTAAATCATCAAGAATATCTAATGAGAAACGACACACGAAAAAGCATTAAAAGGCTGGATGTTAAGCAAAATGCCAAATTAAAAATGTCATTTACCTTTTGATTTCCAATCAATCAAACGTCACTTAATAAGGGAGAACTAATTAGATGGACAAAAGGCTTTAATATTGATGATGTTATTGGAAAAGATATTGTTGAGGAATTTCAAAAAGAGATAGACAATTTAAAACTACCAGTTAAATTAGTTGCTATCACAAACGATACCGTTGGTACACTATTGGCAAATAGTTATGGATCAATTCTTGAAAGCCCAACAATAATTGGTTGTATATTTGGTACGGGTACTAATGGTTGTTATGTTGAAAATCTTAACAGCATTAAAAAGCTACCTGCAAAAGCCAAAGAAGAATTGTTATTGAGAAAACAAAACAAAATGATTATAAACACTGAATGGGGATCCTTTGATAATAATTTAGAAATTTTACCAAATACTAAATACGATCAAGCAGTCAATGAGGAAACTCCAAATCCCGGAGTTCATATGTTTGAAAAAAGAATATCTGGAATGTTTTTGGGTGAATTAGTTAGATTAATTATCATTGATTTGCATAAAAGAAATTACATTCTTTCGCAATATTCAAGTGAAGAATTCCAAAGTAAAAAGCCTGTAAGTGCAGAATATGAAATCATTTCTAAAAATTCAAACACAGAATCATTTTTGCAAATTTCTAAGAATTTACCAAGAGAAAATGATAAACTTATAACACTACCACACAGATTATTAAGACCATGGGCATTTCAAACCGAAGTTTTATCAAAGCTTGAAATAGATGATTCCACCGATTTGAAAATAAGTAAATTGTGTTATGATAATGACTTAAGATTGGAAACAACTTTGAAGGACCGTCGTATCATCCAAAAAGTAGTTAAAGCTGTTTCAAAGAGAGCAGCATATCTTTCAGCAATCCCAATTGCAGCAATCATCTTACAGCAAAATGATGGAAAACCTCCAAAAGAAGAAATTCAAGTTGGAGCCGATGGAGCTGTTATTGAGTTTTATCCA
>JAKTTS010000027.1:0-59717 GCA_030560485.1 Ascoidea tarda (nom. inval.) | reverse complement strand
CACTTTGAAGATAAGATATCAAGTTGTGAGTCCTTCTCAACTCTTTGTTGTTTCCTTGTTATATTTCATTTTTTTGTAGCTTTATTTTGCATTGGTTGTTTGGTAATGGTTTTTGATGATAAAAAGGGTCTAGAAATTGCTTATCTTCAAGCAAAAAAAGGTTAGTGGCTTCCATGATAAATCTGCATTATCTTCTTTCTGATCCACTATTATTAACCATCTAATTTCCTTCGTTTAAATAGGTTACGATGAGGGAGGTATTCCAATTGGTATGTCTTTTTTTAGTTAACTATTTTTCTCTTACGCAATTCATAAACACTGACTTCTTTAAATCAAAAAGGTGGTGCTTTAATCCACGAAGATGGAACAGTGTATGGTGCCGGCCACAATATGAGAGTTCAAAATGGTTCTCCAATTTTACACGGCGAGATGTCTACTTTGGAAAATGCTGGTAGATTACCTGCTTCTGTCTACAAAAAATGTACAATGTACACAACGTTGTCTCCCTGTCAAATGTGCTCTGGGACAATTGTATTCTATGGCATTAAAAGAGTTGTTATTGGTGAAAATGAAAACTTCGTAGGTGCTGAGTCGTTTGTTAAGGCCCACAATGTTGAATTGATCAACTTAAATGATGAAAAGTGTAAAAAAATTATGAAAAGTTTTATTGATGAGAAACCAGAAGTTTGGAATGAGGATATCGCTGAATGAATAAGTACAATTCTCCTGGATTTTGTGCTTTTTTTTGCCTTATAGACTTGGTTCAGAAAATAGCAAATCAATTTCTGCTACTCCCGAACCTAGAATTGTGTAATATTGATCATTTTGCTTCGACTTCTGAATTATTTGTCTTATCATTTTTCTATCGATTTGTTCCGCCTTTTGATAATTGTTTTTATATCTTTTATTTTGAATTATTGTTCTTATGTCTTGAATCGCTCGCTCAACATCCTTTATACTTGATTTCAAACATCTGCTTGTAGAAACCAAGTTGTGAAATGAAACAACTCCTCCGACTATTATAAAATGATTTCCGCAAAACACTATTCCAGATCCAACTGCTGATGCTTGAGGCACAATTTTGTCTTGTAAAGCTGAATTATTATTCAATCGCTCTTTCTTATTCTCAATAGAAAGATTATCTAACTGAATAGATTCAAGTCTCGGCAATGAAGAGCACGCTGTAACTAAACCATCATTGGAACTGTCAATTGATCTAACATCTAAATCATCAAAGGAGTCACCTTTAGAGTTACGTTTTAAAAATGATTTAGTGTTGAAATTAATAGAATTTGGTTTGGAATTATCTCTAGAGCTGGAAATAGGATTAGAAATAGGATTAGAAATAGGATTGAAGTTATAATTTAGTTTGGATTGTGATTTATTCAAATCAAAATCATATGCTGATGCAAAACTATTATTATTATTTTCATTAAGATACTCATCAATAAGATCGATTGAAAATTTTTTTTGCCGATATATTGATCTGCTAAGCCTTTCAGATTTTCTAGCAAATTCAAAATTATCTTTACCAAAAAGCTTCTTTTTAAGTTCTTCATCACCAGTAAAAGTATTCAAATAATTCATAAATATCCATTCTTTGGTTTTTAAATCTAATATTAAGATCCTATTATTTGTTAAATTCCGGCTCTTGTCCTTGCATTTCAATTTGTTCTCCATATAATCTCGAAAAGTTATTGGGTCAGATAAGTCAGGTTTATCAGAGCTAAAAATTTTTGGTGATTCCATGCTTTCCACTGGCCAGGATCCATTTTCTAAAAAGTGATTCAATATTTTTAACTTTTCAATTTTTTTATTTTGTAAAAGCTCATCTTTAAAATCAAGTTGAATACCTCCAGAAAGAATAATGTAATAATGTGATAAAAAAAATGCATTATGCCCAACTTTTTTAACATCAATTTTGTAATTCTCATCTGGCGTTGGATCTTTGGTTTTAGCATATGTATTAACTTTAATCCATTTTCTTGAATCAAAATTGAAAGCCCAACAATCACCAAATATTTGATGATTATCAGTGCCACCATGAAGAATTAAGGATAAATCATGCAATCTGGAAAAGGATAGCGAAGAAGAAATAGGATTTGGTTGTATTATTGTAACATCTTGTTCACCTCTTAGAGTTACTGCTCCACTCAAATTTGAAAAGCTAAAACTATTTGCAGGCTTTATAGGCGCTTGAGGTAAAAACGAAGCTGTGCCTCTATCTGGTGCTGATGCAATTGGTGGGGTGTTAGGGTTTATTAAAGTGTTGAAGCTCATAGCAATTGGGGTTTTGATTGGAGTAGGAGTTCTTATTGGTGTTGCAACGTCCATAGGGATTCCAGACCTGAGAGAAAATGCAGGTTTTAAAGATTTGGTATTTGGCGAATCTGCAAAAGATACAGTTGTTGTCCTTTTTGGAACCTGTGCATAAAATGAATTGATATTGCTTTTGCTATTATTGAAGCTGTTATTTGTTGAATCCAGATTCTTATTTAAAGTAAAATCATCAATTTGCAATTTAGTCTTTGATGGAAAGAATTTACTAGGAACTAAGGAACAAACATGGAAGGCTCTTGGAGGAGGGATATCAGTGGTGTCTTGTAATTGAACTATAGGAATAGCAATTGACTCATCAAAAAATGTTAAAGTTTCATCCACACCAATTTTGTTTATAATCAAATCTATTCTCCAAAAATCTTGCAATGGTGTAAATTTATAAGAATTATGATAAATTGAGGAAGGATTTAAAGGATGGGTCAAAGTATAACCACCATTGACATACACTGGAATTGAAGATTTCTCAAAGTTAAGTGATGTACTACTTTGATTGAATTTATTTTTTATTGGAACTTTTTTATTAATAAACATTGAGCTGTCATTAGGCATACGGTTTAGATTTTGAACTTGAAGACAAGACAAACCATGACCAAATCTTGCAATGTTAGTAACAGTTGAATTGATTGCCGGAATATAAGTTGGGTCAACTTTTACAGTGATTTTTGTGAATTTATTAATTAATAGATCAAAAACCCAGCCATTTGGATTAAGGACAATTGATTTTTTAATGATTTGTTTTGATTTGGGAGATTTTTTTTTATAATATTCTGATTTAATTGTAAAGCCACCAAAATAAAAAATATACCTGCTTGAAATTTGACAAGTTGAGCAACAGATTAAAGAAGGGGGGATATCGCCATGAAGTTCTGGTTTTTGAACAGCATAAGTTGAGGAATTGATTATATACAACTGATCATTTGGTTGCATGTATGGACTAAAAATAGTATTTGGATTCAAAGGAATCGGCAAATCATAGTCTGAAATGACTTCTAAGTTCATTGAATCTGCATAAATTTTGTTATAAACAAAACTTGATTTATCCTGTAAAGCTGTGTTTGAATAAAAATTGTTGTCTGATATTTTTGAAACTAAACCACCAAAAATATAAATTTGCTTGTCTATATAAATACATGAATGGTAACAAAAAGAGGGTAAAGCATTTTTGGAAAATACTACAGGAAAGTAAAGGTAATTATTTAAAAATTCTAGCAAATCTTTTTCATTCTTATTCTTGGGGTTTTTATTATTGGAATTACTTGAAGTGTGATTTTGATTTTGGGTTTTATATTGGCTTTGGTTTTCATTGAACTTGGCATCTTGTTTGGGATCTAAAGATGGAGAGATACTATAATTGTGAATTTTTTCATAATCTTTATTAGAAAACTTATTATCCTTGTAATTTTCTTTCAATTCTAAACTGAATTTCGAAGATAAGGGAAAGTTAGATGACCCATCATCCAAAGCGACATTGTTATCTTCGACTAATAAACCATCAAGAAAAAACGGAAACTTGACAATCGGGAACCATGGCATATGATTCAAGATATAAGAAACCGACTCAAAATTATTGTTATTGTTGCTATTATTTATACCAATCTTACTGAAATAATGTCGAAACGCTTTGCTATTTTTAGTGATTTCATCGGTAGTAAATGCAGGATTCGAAGTCTCACTTAGTATGAAATCAAAACTCTTTTTCTTGAATTCAATATCCTCCCCCTGATTACTTGACGCAATCATACCTTGATTTAATAAGTTTTTGTATAATACCAATAAAAATGGTGGATTGAAGAACTTTTTGTAGAAAACGTAATCATCTTGAGTAATGGAGACCTCTGGGATAGCATCAGGTGTTGAAGAAGCTAGAGGCATTGAGGAAGTCAAAAAACCAACTGAATAAACATGATACAAGAAGATCAAAAGCAGATCTCTGGGGAAAACAGTGTATTTATATTCCATCGCAAACCAAAAAATCTCCAAAAAGCCTAACTTTATGGCATATGCATGTTGAGGTTCACAAATGCGCATTAAAATACCACCGCTGTGGATGTGCTTTTGTATAGCAGAAACAGCAAAAACAGCAAAAACAGCAAAAACAGCAGAAACAGCAGAAACAGCACCAGCACAAAGCCTGGTAGCAGTTTTTTTTGCTCTCTAGGTCTTGAGCGAGAAATAAGCATGTTTGGTGATCTGAGCTGTGCTGTGTTCTCTATGTGCTGTGCACCTAACTTTGGCTGGCGGGCTGGTCGTAACAGGTGTTGTTTATGAAACAAAAAAAGTCCAGCAAGAGCAGCACATCCCTAGAAATTGAGGCAATTGAATCAAATCACTACTGTGATCTTGATGCTGTGCAGTCTGTGCAACATTTGCTGTGTGAGCTGTGAGGAAAGTGAGTCGGAGTGGAAAGAAAGAAGAGATTGGGTTTGAACTGCAAATAAGCGGCCAATTCAAACCGACGTTGTATCAAAAAGTGCCAGACTTGAAGTCGTTGGAATCACATAAAACTGATTAACAGAATTGAAGACTCGCAGAAGAAATGAATTTGATCAAGGCAATCTATATCACAGACGACAAAGAGTATGTTTTGTTTCTCCTGTTTTCGATCGCAACCAATCCTATTTGCTGGTACTAACCTATAGCTCAACAAGTAATCTTGTGTTTGACTATCCTGTGTCAACAAATATATCGTACTTTACTTCTCTTATAACCAAAATAAATAACATTAGAAACACCTATTTATCTGAATCAGAATCCTATGATATTTCAAGTTTATCCTTGGTCAATCAAATGATTGATCCATTTGTTAACTTGACTGACGATTTGGTGATATGTCATCATACTGAAAAGAATCTAGTTTTTTACTTGGTTTGTCAATCAAAAATAACCAATGATTTCTATTTTAAAAATAATAGTGCCGAAAGCGATTTTGAAAGTCAAAGTGAAACTGATTCAGATGAAGATGAAGATGACGATGAAGAAGAAGAAGAAGAAGAAGAAGAAGAAGAAGAAGAAGAAGAAGAAGAAGAAGAAGAAGAAGAAGATGATGATGATGATGATGATGATGTTTATGAATATCAAGCAGAAAACCCAAATGGAAAACATAATGACAAAAAAAGTGTTAATAATTCCAATCAACAATATCAAGAATATGACGAAACAGACATTGGAAGCAACACTTCTGTTACCAATTATGATTATAACGATGCAAAATCCATAAAGAAAAATTCAAAAAAAAAGAATAAAGACCATTTACAAATCAAAAATTACAATTCTCCCAATCCTTTATTACCTTTCGTCTTCTTCAAAAGATTAATTGAAATAATGGAGAACTATTTCGGTAAACCTTTAAACCCTTTAAAATTAGAAGCTAACTATGATATCTTATGTCTTTTAATCAACGAAATGATCCAAGATGGTTTCCCCTTCATAACCGATTTGAATCAATTAAGAGATATAGTTCAATTAGAAGGCTTGTTGAGCAAATTCATTTCTTCAACTACTTCTCAAATCTCAAAAGTAACAACAACAGCTCCTTACAATTCAAATGTTAAAAGCTTTTCAAGCAAAAACTTCGAATCAACTATTCCATGGAGAAGACAAAATGTTAAATACACTAATAATGAACTATTTGTTGATATCATTGAATCAATTGACATTCTAATGTCTGCTCCAAGTAAAAAGAAAAATAAAAAAACAGTCACCAATTTTAATGGCTCCTCAGCTTTTTATAATTCAACTTTAAATGATTATGACAATTTCAACGCTTCAAAGCCTTTAATGGCCACAATTCAAGGCCAAATTCAATTAACTTGTCATTTATCTGGTATCCCTGATTTACAAATGGTTTTAAATTTAAATGGTCATGATTTTGACAACATTTTACCAAGTTTTCACCCATGCATTAATATTCAAAATTGGTTGCAACGTCCTGGAATATTATCATTCATTCCTCCCGATGGTAAATCAATCTTAATGAATTATGAGATTGATTTATTAAACAACCCAAATCAACATTATTCGAAAAATATTGGTTTAATTAACATTGATTACAAGACTGGCTTGGGTTTAAATTCAAATGAATTTGAGATCAAAGTTTTCATCAATAAATTCAAAACAGTTCGATCCATTGATAATTTTAAAATCAATATTGATTGTGAATTAATCAAATCGAAAATTTCTAGCATCAAAATTATAAGATTATCTCAAGGTGATTTTCAATTTAGTTCAAATGGAAAGAATGAATGGGTCTTTGATAAATCTTTGATTCCCGGAATAAATCCAATATTTAGAGGCACAATTATCTCAAATGATGGTAATCAATTTGAAAATAATCATGATGGTTTTGTTGAATATACTGACTATCCAGCAAACGATACAGCCAGTGATTTTTCTAAATCGAACAGTATAAATAAAATGGAGAAGCCGTTATTTCCGACTTTTATTTCAGCAAGTTATAGTTATAAAGGTTGTATACCTAGTGGTGTCAAGGTCGAGTCTCTTAAAATATTAAATGCCAGAGGATTGGGAGAAAATATCAAGCCATACAAGGGTGTCAAGTACATTACAACAACCGATAATTATATTTGCAGGTAATTTAAAAAGTATTTATTCAATAAAAATTAATGGACAAATAAAAAAGCATCCATTATAATTTGCCAAAATAAACACAATAAAAACAAAAAAAAAAACAAAAACAAAAACAAAAACAAAAATAAATAAAAAAAAAATAAAAAAAAATGAAAAATAGTAGAGAAAAATACATAGATATAGATATAGATATAGATACAAAGTGAAAATAACTATTCCTTATCATAGTCCATTAACTCTCCTAAATCTAATCTTGGAAATTCGATATTATTTTCAGTCAAAACCTGTTCACTATAAAGCCAAAGATTTATTAGCTGTCTAAATTTTGAATTTACAGTGAAATTTGTTTCCCCATGTTTTGGTAATTCACTCTTTTTATCTGAATTTAGTGATCCAAAATTATCCAAATTATTTGAATTATTTGATCTGTGATATTTGGATTTCTTTTCACCATCAGGTTTTTTGTCTAAATTCATTTCGTCATCATCATCATCAAAAAATTCCTCTCTCGTATATTTATTTTTATTTGTATTAAAAGAATCAAAATCAAAATCAAAATCAGAAGTCATAAACATATCCATATTACTATTCATATTATCCGTTGAATTAGATCCTTTATTTTGACTTTGATTTGAACTGATAGTATAATTACCGATCATTTCGTCAGACATTTTGAATTTATTTGTAGAATATGTCAATATAGAGTTATTTATTAAATCAAATACTTCATGTTTCAAATCATGGTTGTCACTGAGATGACTCAATTGTATGGGTAGGAAATTTTGATTATCCTCTTCAATCACTATGGAGCTATTGCCATCTAGAGATTTATCAGTTTTTTCAGTATTATTTGTATCAAATAGTAACAAGCATAGCGCCAACTCTAATTCCTCCATAAAAACTGGGGTTTTTATTGCATTGGGAAATATCTTGTTTCTAATAAACCTGATGGTCTTTTCGTAAAATTTCCTTTCAAATTCAATCACCTTGGAAGAATTTGATGGATTTGATGCATCAGCCATCAAGTTATATCTAATTAAATTTGAGGATGTAAAATTTATCGAAGTTGAGGACTTTCTGTGCTTTCTTTTATTTATATTTTTATTCAATTGGCTTGAAAAAGGAATAGAATTCGTTTCGTTTTTAATCATTATTTCTCTTTCTTTATTGAATTTTTTAATTGATTCAATTAGACTCAATAGTAGTATTTTGAAATATAGAAAGTCGTTATTTTCAAGCAAAAATGGATAGTAATCATTCAACTTGTCTATGATACCCTCAATTTCGCCTCTTCCAATCATTTTCTTGATTTCGTTTCTTTGCTTGATTGAATGCAACCCATTGATTATGGTTGAATTGTTGAACTGGTTGATTCTATGGTCGTCAAACTCAGCTACTGCATACGCTTTTCGGATTGCTTCCTTTTCAGAGGTGGAGTCTTGATCAGCAAAAGCATCCATATCGATGTCGTGCACAGCATTCTCCTTCTGTTTGCCGCTATCTTTCTTCTTGTTCTTGAGGTTGATATCGTCGTTTCTATTGATGTTCAACTCTTCTATACCTTGGATGTTCAACCCAATCTCTTTGGCAAAATTCATAGAGGTTTCTTGATACCCCTCGGTGACAAGATAGTTGAGAATCAACAAGTTCAAGTCAGGCCTGTCGAAGTTCTCAAGATTCTCAAACTTCTTCAAAAACTCCTCGTCCCTCTTTTTTGCCATTTCGATCCAGTTAAAACGACAGTTTCGAGCTGTGTATTACTTTATCTATGATACGCTATTCTCTATCTATTCCTCCTCCACTCTTATCTTCGTCCGGGTAACGAGCCTAATATCCAAAACGCTTTCTTTCTTCTTTCTTCTTTCTTCTTTCTATTTCAACTTCAGAAGCAAAAAATTCAACTCGCCCTTTAACGCTCTGTGTTGGTTCTTACTGAGCTGCTTGTTCTCCTTCTTGTTCCTGTTCTTTGTGAGTATGTCGTCCTGAGCAAAGTCCTCTAGGTCGTCTGTTTCGACATCCAAATCTTCTGCCAATTTTTTGATCCATGTGTCCTCCTTCTGAAGAGAGCTGTTGGATATTTCAGATTCGCTGATTTGATTGGCAATTGACACTATGTTCTTGAACTTGACTACTTGGCTCATGTTGACGTCCAAAAACTTCAAATCATTTTTGAAACCGAAGCTTTTGTAATTCAGCTTGCTATTTATCAACAATTTCCTTAATCTCTTTAGCGCGCCTGAAACCTCAGTAGGTGAGGAAATAATTATTGAATTTCCTTCTTTTCCTGCTCTTCCAGTTCTTCCAGATCTGTGAATATAAACATCGGCACTTCTAGGGATGTGGTAGTGAACAACGTAAGAGATATTTGGAATATCCAATCCTCTAGCTGCGACATCGGTTGCAATCAAAATACATGATTTTCGATTACTATTGTGACTACTATTATTAGTTATAGTTTCACATTGTTTAGTAAAATTTTCTAAATTTCTTAATCTTTGTTTTTGAATCATTGATGAATGAATTGAAAAAACGTTTGGAATTTTTAAGTTTTTCATCAATAATGTGATTCTCTTAACACTCTCGATTGAATTTGTGAAAATTAAAATAAGACCAAAATAATTTCTCAAAAAGTAAAACAAGTACAAATCTCTTTCTAGTGCTCCACATTCAATTAGGTATTCATTAATTTGACTTGCCAACATCTCCTTTGGATTTACGTCCACCAAAATCGGAGATTTGTCTCTAAAGTTCAAATTTTTTCTCAACATCTCAACAATTTCTTGGTTATTAATCAGTGTTTTCTGATCATTTGATTTAATATTTTTATTTAATTTAGAGAACAAACTTTTCGTAAAAGTTGCTGAGAAAATTAATGTTTGCCATAATGATCCGTATTTGGTTTTTCCATTACCTTTAGGTCTTTCTCTTTTAAACACATCCAAAACTTGTAATAATTCTTGAAAATGACCATCTAATAATAACCTGTCAGCTTCGTCTAAAACTATCATGTCAACTTTTGCAAGCTTTTTAGCAATTGAAGTGTCTTTATTTAGTATCTCAAGTATTCTACCAGGCGTTGCCACAATTATTCCAGGATTATACGTTTTCAATAATCTCTCTTGTTTTTGGATCGATAATCCACCTGTGATATTTATAATTGAATTTGAATTTGGTAATGGACAATACTTGGAAATTGAATTCAAGTGATTGACAATTTGATGAGCTAATTCTCTTGTCGGTGTAAAAATTATTGAAACAGGATGATCAATATCAATCTTTTTGCTAGATTTCAATGGTTCATTTAATGATTTTAAAATATTAAGATAATTTTGCAAAATCGGAATCCCATATGCCAATGTTTTACCGGAACCTGTCATTGCTTTCCCGATAATATCTCTTCTTTGTAATATTATTGGAACACAATTTTTTTGAATTGGTGTTGGGTCAAAAAATTTTAAATTGTATAAACCATTTAATATGTATGGAGATAAATTCAATGATTTCCATTTAGGCAATTGAATTTCTAATTCCTCCAAACTGATAAAATCTTCATCGATTTTCGATGACTCCAATTCAATAATTGTTTTCTCAGTGAAAAGATTCTCTTCAAGGATAGAATCTTCATTATTAACAATATTCTTTGAGTTCTTGGCTTTATTGTTTTGTTTTTTATTGCTCTTACTTTCATGGCCATCTATCTTCTGTACTTCTTCGGATTCAATTTGGTCGTTTGTTTCCATATTTTCATCATTATCTTGGTCTCCATCAGTTTGAGCATTATTGTCTTTTTCTATTTTATCGTTCTCATTTGCTTCATTCTGAATCTCATCTTTATCTTCGTTTTCATTTTCGTTTTCATTTTCATTTTCATTTCTTATCTTCGAATCATCTTTTACAATAAACTGAACTTTCCCACTCACAACTTTCACGTCAACACCGTCAATTTCTTCTAAACCGTAACATCCATCAACAAAATCAGCACCACCTGAAATATCAACAGTTTTCCACTTTAAATTGTCAGCTGAAATAATTTTGGATTCTTTAGCTTTGGCTTTTGATTTTGATTCGGGTCTTGAACTTGAAGAGTGTCTTATTTTTTTCAATTTTTTTCCTGGTTTAAGTACCCTGTTCTTCTTTGCAGCATTAAATTTATTTTTTCTATTTTCAGATATTTTAAAAGGAGGCATTTTGATCTCTGTATCGGGCTTGAAATAATTAATTTTCAATGAATCGATCTTCAAAATTTCACTAAAAAAAATAAAAATAAAAAAAAAAATATAACTAAACCCACAAATTCGGCGACTGTATTACATAATCATATGTAATTATATGCATATGTATGTATTTGTTAAATCCATCTAGGTGGTTACTCCTAAATAGGAAATATGTGGCTAATGTAGGGTTGACTTTCGCACAGGTCGTTCCCGTTTCTGAAAAGAGAAAGAGATGGCTGTTTCGACTTTTTCAAAGCGATGGGAAAATATAAATTTCACTTTTTATTTGGAATACCTAGAAACATATTGTAATACTGTTATTGCACTATTACTATACTACTATAATACTGCTGGATTGTTTATTGCTTGTTGTAATATGAAAGAGGTAATGAACTATTTTCGATTTCCTTCGTTAGATCTATTTCTAGCCAATTATTCGAATTACTACTCGAAATTAGACAGTCTATTAACTGATAATGTCGTCTTTAAAAAAACTATTTTAAAATATCATATGGAAACCCCAACCGGTAAATTTATTACAATATTATCGATTATTCTATTATTTTCTATAATATTTTACCACGTAATATTAGAAATTGGAGTTTTATTAAAAATTTGGAGCCACCCAACTGCTGACGTTTTTGTTTATAAACCAGTTCACTGTGCTCACGTTTATATCAATTTGAATTTCATTGAAAAGCAGTCATTGATTGATCATAAAATTGATTTTGAAAATACCTCTAATGAGAAAAACTTGAAGAAATTATATAATATATTCTACCAAGATAAATCATCAAGCTCATTAAAATTGTTGAAGAAACCATTGAAATATCACATTGAGTTTGCTCCTGATGACTATGATGAAAAAGATCCAGAATTGGGCACAACTTTGAACTTCTTGAGAAATAAAATCATGCAATTATTTTACGAAAGTAAATTTTATAATAATAATGAGTTTTCAAATACTATTGGTCCTAAAAAGTTGAAAATAGATCTTAAAGATATCAGGATTTTTCATAAAAAGGAAGAAGTTCTAATTGAAAAAGATAACGAACCCTTGTGTTTGGTTGATATTAATACCGGCAATAGGGCTGATGCCATAATATTAATTTAATATCGATCCAGTTAATTCACTTCTTATACTTGTATTCAAATTTTTGAATTTGTGTTATTTTTTCATTAATCTTTAAATCCTCAATGTAATATTTTAAATTTATTATATAATAAACAATAAATAATAAATAATCCGTAATTGAAAAAAATAACAACAATTTTCATTAAATATTAATTCGATTCTATATGATGATTTAAGGGAGTTTTGCCTCTACCATATCCATCTTTAGCATAATAATCCATCGGATAATAATCGCCTGTTATGCCTTTATCTTTTTCAAATAAGACCATTGCTTCGTATGGTGTTAGCAATGGCCTATCAAATGCATATCCCCAATCAATACTTAATCTTGGACATGCGACTTGAATAAAACAATCTATATCGTCAAAGATTGATAATTTTTGAGGAAATATTTCTGATAATATAATTTTGATAACGGTTTTATTATTTTCTTTTAAAACCTTTTCAATCATTTCAATTGTTAATAAATTACCTTGCCTACCTAATGATCCTATAATCAATCCGAATTTTTCACATTTTTTGCAACTTTTGATAGCATCGGATCTAACTTCAATCAACTCTTTGATTTCGTAGTATTCTTGAGTAAATTTTTTAGAATATGGATCGTATCTGAAAGCAGGTATATTAGGATTATGAATCATTGATGATTCCAAATGAAACCTTCCGTCGCCGATATATATCATCGCTTTTATTTCATTTTCATCCAATTTTGTAGAAGTACAACCCAATACCTCACCTTTTGATAATGGCAATATTTGAGGAGTTATAATTTGATAATTTTCTTCATTTAATATCTGTCTAACTAAATGTAAAGTGGGATTGAATTGAATAGTTCCAAATAATGCTAATTTATCCTGAACCTGAAAATTCCTCTTGATGGTACTGATTAAATGTTTCTCGTTAATATTTATGGTGACAAAGATATACAATACTTTGATCAATGTTATATCCACAGGAACCAAGCATGAGTGGGCATAATGAATTATGAAATCACATCCCAATGATCTTGCCGTGTAATCATCGATACAACAAGCCCCATAACTAACATCACCCATCACTATTACTTCGCATTCGCAGAATTGTTCAAGTATGTCAGAAATGATTAAAGAATAAATTAGTAGACCCTCAGGCATTTGCAATGCAACTCTTTTGCTATTATTTTTGCGTATATTCCATATCGTTTTATGGATTTCAAAATTATAGTTCGAAGGCAAGAGTTTGGTTGCTTCATTTATTTCCTTATCTTCTAATATGTCCTTGGGGATGTGAGTAATTAATCTTAGATTTCTTCTAGTTTTGACAGTTCTTCTGACTAGCAATTTGTGGTCTGAATCATTGCTGGTAGATACACTGTGAGAATCTGAACCAGTCTTGTGCCCTATAAATCGTCTTTTGGGAACTCTTTTCTTCTTTGTCTCTGTGTCCAAATTGTTTTTAGGAGTATCAACTTGCATTTTTCCAGTATTTGATATAAACACTAGAATCAAAGCAAGAAAACGAAAGAAAATCAATACCGATGGAGTGAAAAAAAATAAAAAAATATCTAGATCACATGCTCGTGCAGCCAATCACAGCTTTAGTTTTTGTAATTTGTAATTTGAGAGGTTACAGTTTGATTGTGTTTTGATGCTTTTAAAGTACCAAGTATTGAATAGATTAATAGTATATATCTATAACGCGATCCCAAAAAAAAGACAAAGTGGTAAATAAAGAAAATATAAAGGAATGAAGGTAGTCGTAAACAGCATAGCATAGACTGACTAATTAAGAATTAAGAACGTCGAAAAAGAATCCATTGTGATTAATATTAATATGTAATCTTTTTTTACACCAATTTATAGCTCAATAAACACAGAAACAAAAAAACTAGGAATAAAAAAGGAGAGAATGAAAAGAACAAAACAAAAAAAAAGGATGAAAAACAAAACAAAAAAATAAGAAAAACAAACAAAAACAAAACTAGAAAATTATTTCAGTGAATATTTTAAAGACCCATTAAAACAAAGGTGGTTAAAACCATGAGAGCAAGAGAAACAAATGGAATTTGGAAATGGACTGGTTTGATGGCAATACCAAAAGAGTCTGAAGTTTGAGTCGAAGTTTCAGCTGCGCTTTCAGAGGCATCATCAGCACCGGCGGTTGTTGTCAAGAAAACAGTTGATCTTCTTCTAGAAATTGGAGAAGTAGTTGTATAGACGTCCAAGTCACCGTCACTGTCAGTGGAAGTAACAACTTCAACAACAGCAGTGAGTGTGGAACCATCAGTAGTGTAAGTAGTAGTATAAGCAGAACCAGGGAAGCTGGTGACAGTGATGGTGTTACCATCGGAATCAGTAGTTTCATAAACAGTTGCAGTTAATCTGACACCAGTGCTTGAGCTAGCACCAACTTCGGAAGTGATTTCTCTAACATTACCTTCAGAATCAGTGGTCTGGTAGACAGTGACGGTTCTTCTGGATCTAGTTGAAGATTCTGATTCTGATTCAGAACCAGAGACATCGGAAGTTATAGTTTGGGTGTTTCCTTCAGAATCGGTGGTTTCATAGACAGTAACAGTTCTTCTGGATCTAGTTGAGGAAGATTCAGAATCAGAGACATCGGAAGTTATAGTTTGGGTGTTTCCTTCAGAATCGGTGGTTTCATAGACAGTAACAGTTCTTCTGGATCTAGTTGAGGAAGATTCAGAATCAGAGACATCGGAAGTTATAGTTTGGGTGTTTCCTTCAGAATCGGTGGTTTCATAGACAGTAACAGTTCTTCTGGATCTGGTGGAAGAAGATTCAGAGTCGTCATCAGTGGTAGCTGGGGCAGCAGTGACAGAAGCAGAAACATCGGAGGTGATTTCTCTGACATTGCCTTCAGAGTCAGTGGTCTGGTAGATAGTAACGGTTCTTCTAGATCTGGTTGAGGATTCAGCATCATCAGAAGCAGAGACATCGGAAGTTATGGTTTGAGTGTTTCCTTCAGAATCGGTGGTTTGGTAGACAGTGACAGTTCTTCTGGATCTGGTTGAAGTGGAATCGTCATCATCGTCAGAAACAGAAACAGTTGAGGTGATTTGTCTAACACTTCCTTCAGAGTCGGTGGTTGCGAAAACAGTAACAGTGCTTCTTGATCTAGTTGAGGTTTCATCGTCATCACTGGTAGTGGAGGTGATGGTTTGGGTGTTTCCTTCGGAATCAGTAGTTTGGATAAGAGTGATACCTCTGTCACCAGCACTTGTGGATTCATCGTCATCACTGGTAGTGGAGGTGATGGTTTGGGTGTTTCCTTCGGAATCAGTAGTTTGGATAAGAGTGATACCTCTGTCACCAGCACTTGTGGATTCATCGTCATCACTGGTAGTGGAGGTGATGGTTTGGGTGTTTCCTTCGGAATCAGTAGTTTGGATAAGAGTGATACCTCTGTCACCAGCACTTGTGGATTCATCGTCATCACTGGTAGTGGAGGTGATGGTTTGGGTGTTTCCTTCGGAATCAGTAGTTTGGATAAGAGTGATACCTCTGTCACCAGCACTTGTGGATTCATCGTCATCACTGGTAGTGGAGGTGATGGTTTGGGTGTTTCCTTCGGAATCAGTAGTTTGGATAAGAGTGATACCTCTGTCACCAGCACTTGTGGATTCATCGTCATCACTGGTAGTGGAGGTGATGGTTTGGGTGTTTCCTTCGGAATCAGTAGTTTGGATAAGAGTGATACCTCTGTCACCAGCACTTGTAGAGTCATTATCATCATCGGTGGTTGCAGCTCTACTGGTTTGAGCAGTATCGGCGTCAGCAGTGGTGGTAGCAACAGATGTTTCAGCAGATGTTTCAGCAGATGCAGTTTCAGCTGCAGTGGCAGAGGCTTCGGATTGAACAGAAGCAACGGAAGCTTCAGAAGCTTCAGAAGCAGCAATAGAGGCAGCAATAGCTCTTTCAGAGGCAACAGAAATAGAGGCACTAGTTGCTTCAGCGCCAGTTAAAGTTTCAACCGAGCCATCGGATTGAGTTAAGTAAAAGGCACCGCCTAAAAGATTGACGACAGTTGAGGTTGAACCTTCATCGTCAGTTTCCAAAGTGGTGATAGCATAAGCACCAGTCAAGGTTTCAACCTCGACATTAGTTCTGGTGACAACAGTGATACCAGCGTCACGAGCAGAAGCAACAGTAGCTTCTTCACCAGTCAAAGTAAGAGTTGCAGTAGAACCTTCACCATCGGTTGAATAGTAGGTGTATGTTAAAGGGGCTGGGGAGCCCAAGGTGACAGTTGCAACAATGTTTTCAGTGTAGATTCTGCTTCTCCAGTCTAATTGGGTGACAAAAGTGACAAAATCGTTTGTTGGGAACCCCTCTAAAGCTGAGGTTAATTCTTCACCTTGTAAAGTACGAGCAGAGTAGTAGTAGCTTAAGACGTCGGCGGGAATGGTAGCTGAACCACCATTGATGTAGGTGAGGTAGTCATCACCATTCTGTTCCAAATCGCTGAAGAAGGCAGTGATAACATCAAGGTTGTAGGCAGAGACAAGAGAGCCAAAGATGGAGCCCAAGGCGAAAACCGAAGAGAGCTTCATTATGGGGATGTTGTAAAAATAGGCGAGTTTCCAATGGCGCTAGTAGGGAAAGTTGGTTGTTATGATTGTAGACAATATATATAGTGAATTGGTTTTTGGGCTTTTTCCTTTTTATAATCAGTGCTGGGGAGGAAAAGAGCAGGTATCAAAGATGAAATGATTCTTGAGGATAACCTAAAAATGGATTGCTGAACAGGAAAAGGCTAGAATATGTAGAGGTAACAAAAGAAGAAAAGCAAGAAGAAAAAACAAAAAAAAGAACTCAGGAAATAGGGAATATATATTTAAATCCAGTAAAGGAGATGTGATTGTGATTGTGATTGGAATATTCTGGGCACCCATATGAAATTCACATTTTAGAGAGATGAAAACAATCGAGAAGTGTTAAATCATAAAATAGGCAAAAGGCCAAAGCAGATACAAAGCTGGAGGTCGCAGTTAGGATTCGCTAATGGTGGTCAAAGTGGTGGAATTAGGTTGGCGCCAGTTGAAATTGACCTGAAGATCCCCGAGCACAACAAACAGAGCAGCCCGACTCAGCGCGGACAACGCAGCGCCGCTCAGCAATGCGCCGGTCCCGAAGCCACACCAGCGCAAACGACCGAGCGGCTGCAGGTGTGCGCGCTGAAGAAACAGTACTGCAGCGGGGTGCCTGGAGATGCAGACACGAGTCAGGAGCTGCGATTTCGAGAGACCTTTCTGAGCTGAAATTGCAGGTCCTTTTGGTCACTGCGAGTGAGCCAATTGGGAAAGCCTGGAGTTGCAAGTTTCAATTGCTGGAGAGTAAGGGAATTTCCTCTGTGTTATTTCACCTCTCCCTTTCCCTTTTCGCACGTTCAGAAACGTTAATCCCACGCTGTGCAACGAGCCAATAACTCTGCGAAAACAAGAAAACAAATGCGAGTAAACGAACCCAGCACAACACCCAATTAATGGTCTAAAATGGAGCACTAATTGATCACCACATCCTCACTTTGCCATCTTTCTTTTTTGGGCTGACGATCGACACCACCGGTTTTGGTGCTCTGCTTGATAGATGGTGTATGTCCAACTGAACCAGAGATCATCCAGGTCAATGCTTCGACTATATATCCAAAACATGTTTGTGTTTACTCACTTACTCCCAATGCTTTCTATCCTGTGCTTTTTTTGTTTATGTTTTGTTTTCTTCTTGTTTTGAGACAAAAAGAGAGTTTGGGTTATGTGCTTAACTTTATGTCCTTGTTTTGCTACTGATCTGCCCTAACAAATCGCAACAGATCATGAGGAAAAGCAAAATGGTTCAAATGCAGACAATTGAAAACAAATACAAGCCCGAATGGCAAACACATCCATTTGGGTCAAGAAGTAAACAACTCTCTGTAATCTCTGTAAAGACTGACACTGTGAAAGCAGCACTGCCTTATTGTGCTCTGCTTTGACATTTAGGATTTACGCTCACTCTTGCTATTCTCATTGCCTCTTCATTGCCACTATATCATTGAAATTGCAGCTGAAAATGAAAATGAAAATGAAAATGAAATTCTAGCTACTGTTTCAACCCACCCTCCAAATTATCAAAATATCAATCTCATCTTCCTTTCGTCTGCTTTTTCTTCTACTCAACAAAATCTGCTATAGACTGAAATGAATTTCAAACTGCTTCAAAACAATAAATTCGTAGGTTTGGGATATTTACAATTCCTACACTTATCATCTCGAATTTCAAATTTTTTGCATTTCAATCTCCCAACTTCCAATAGCCCATGTCTTTTTTCTGAGATCCTATCACTTGAAGAACTTCAGACCTAAAACTTTACACCCAGAACTTCTTCATATACCTCACCCACTCACCAGCTATTATTGATTTCAAAAAAAAAGAACGACAACAAAAGAAAACAACATCATGGCAACAGAAGTGTAAAAACAATATTTGAGCATTGCTATCAACGATTTTTCTTCAGCTTATTTCCATTCGATTTTAAGTTGAAATTCTAAACTTACTACCTCCATTTTTGAGTTTTTTTCCACTTTTTCCACCTTTTCTTCTTCCAAACAGGCCCACTAATTATTTATCACTAGAACTAATCATGAATTGAGTTTGTCTTCTTTTCTACCCTAAAAAAATCATTTCAACTACCATTTCTGTCTTCCCCTTTTTACAATATCTTCAACCTGTCTCAAAACAAGGCGATTTTATTCAAAAAAAGACCATCCCATTTCTAAAACACTCACCAATCTACTTCATTTGAAACAAAAAAAAAAAAAAAATGACGTACTCAAACAAACTAAAAAAGCATCTAAGAAACACAAGTAAATGCGTAAGCCCGGAATCGAACCGGGAGCCCAACGATGGCAACGTTGAATTTTACCATTAAACCACTTACGCTTCTAATTACTTTTGAAGAGTGGGATTTTTATTTTATACAAAAAAAAACTAACAAAAAATCACTAACAAAAAACCATTCTTTTATAGTTATCATGAACAACACTGCAATTTGAGGTTTTCTTCTTCCGATATCTCTTTAAATATTTCTCTCCATCTATAAGCCTTTTTTATTAATCTATCAAATTTTGTAACTATAATTCCTCAACATTTCAAAGTATAAAATAAGAAGTTTTATAAACAATAGTAAATTTGCTAACTTGAATGATTTAAATTCAATTACCAATAGGAACCCTAGGGCTCTCCATAAAGCTTTTCTTACATTTGCTATAATCAACTACAGTAACTCCCTCTTATTTCTTAATCAAAATCACTCTCCCAATTCTACCACATCATAATTTTATTTCATTAAACTAAAATATATTAACACAACAAAGACTAAAAAAACTTGAGCAAAATCCAATCTGTAAAATGATTCCACTTCAATAGCAAACAAAACCATTTATACTGGTTTTTGTATCTACTTTACAAAAACTGTTTTCAATTTTATAAAATTACACAAAAAAAACAACTTAAATCAACTCAAAAATCACTAAAAAAAATTAATTTCTATTGAATTGCTGTAATCATTCATTATTCTCTTAATTAATAATCACTTTGATACTTTCGTTCAATCAAATAATCTTCACTTTTTTCAACTTTTCATTAGACATCTCTAATAAATCAGAAACTTCTTTCTGATCTCTACTTATAAAAAGTATCATTTCCTTTTCATCATTGCTAAAATCAAAATTGGCTTGAATTCTTAAAAAATCTTCTAAGCAATATATTTTCTCGTTATTGTTATCATTATCATTATCTTTCAATATTTTTTTTTTTAGTATAATAGGCGATGCTGGTGGTGAGCTATATGCTCTTTCCCTAGCTATTTTGTTATTTTTATTTTTTTTATTAGCCCTTTTCTGCATGATTTTTCTTTTCTTGAATGATCCAACTTTGTTTTTCTTAATGTTTTCTTTAACATTGTTTGTATGAGATTTATTATCTACTAAACTTTGTCGCTTATTATTTGTTTTAATTGAATATTCTAAAATTGAACTTTTTTCATTTTTTGTCTCAATTTTAACTGGGGAATTGGCTGGAGTTATTAATTGCTCTGGTATAACTTTTTCATTAATTTTCTCATTAATTTTCTCATTAATTTTCTCATTAATTTTCTCATTAATTTTCTCACTATTTTTATCATTAGTATTGCAATTAGTATTGTTATTGGTATTGCCATTGTTGTTAGTATTGTCATTGGCATTGTCATTGG
This sequence comes from Ascoidea tarda (nom. inval.), assembly GCA_030560485.1. NCBI lineage: Eukaryota > Fungi > Ascomycota > Saccharomycetes > Ascoideales > Ascoideaceae > Ascoidea > Ascoidea tarda (nom. inval.). The sequence goes on along the minus strand of JAKTTS010000027.1, from coordinate 39,209 downwards.
TATTATCTTTATCTCTATCGCTAATTTCGTCTGTTTTCTTTTTCTTGATAACAATCCACGAAAAATTTAAAACTGTTTTACATTCGGAACAAATAAACTCATCTTCATCGATCCGCTGATGTCCATCATCTTCACTTTCACTCAAATAATTATCATCTTTATTATACAATAATCTGTACTCATTTTTCATTCTTTCATTTTGAATCTTGGTTTTCATTAAATTTTCTTGTTTCTTAAATTCCTCAACCCTGAAATTTTCCACGTATTTGATTCGATGGGAAATTTCACTAATTACTCGATATCGTTCAGTGATCTCTTTTTTAAACTCCTTTTCGAGAAATTCAATGGCATTTTGGATCATATCATAATTATATCTTGTTATTTTATTGTCATTATTAATATTAGTATTAATATTAGTAGGAGCAGTAATATTAACATTGTCACTAATATTATTGTTATTGTTATTACTATTACTATTACTATTGTTATTTCTATTATTATTATTATCACCATCACCATCATCATCATCATCATCATCACTATTTAGTATAAAAGTTAAGGAATGCAATAAATTTCCATTGGATTTTCGTTTTATCTTATGAATCTCATCTTTTTTAACAAAATAATCTCCTTTAGCAAAACATTTCAAAATATCAAAACACAAATCAACCTGGTCAAAAATGGGTGTCTTTTTAATCCTTTTATAATCACGAAACGCTTCACTTCCAAGCTTGAACCAATCATTTGTGGTAAAATTAACGGCTTCATTAAAATTAAATCCACAGTTAAAACCCGAATGATAAACTTTTGGAAACGTAATGATATATTCTCCAGGTAATTGATTTGCATAATAACATTCAATCCCATGATCAGCTATCTCAAATGGTGATACCAAAGTAACTAGTTGATGTAATAAATCAGGCTGTTGTAGAAATAAATGAGGGGCAATTTCATGCATCGCTTCCTCGAATTTAGTACAATTAGACGCAGGTATGCAATACCATTTTTTAACATCGCCAGTATGGCAATAGTTTGCAGATAGGGTATAATGATCTTCTAGATGCCAACAAAACGTTGAAAATAACGAACCGACATATATCCAAGGCAGGGTCATTCCAGATATTGAATCATTTAAATTTCCCAATATTGATCCCTTTGCAAAGGGTAGTTTAGTTAGATTAAAAGAGTGGTTTATATAATAGTCATCTTTAAGGTTATCGTTATAAGGAAAGTTCATTGGGAAACCAGAAATTTCACCGGGTTTCCTTTTATGAATATCAGCACCATAGTTGACTTTAACGGTAGAATTTTCATTATTAACTAAATTTTCCCAAAATTCTTTTTCTAGTATATCAATGTATTCACTAGAGTATCTGAATTTATCATAATGAATATTTTTAAATTTTTTACGGATGATTTGATTCAACCATCTATTTTTAAAATATTTTTTGCGAAATTCATCATTTAATTTTCTAAAGTTTTCCAAAGAGTAATAATTATCAGACATTAGGAAGCCATATTCGCCTGTTCCAATCAAACATTCTTCGCAAAACCATTTACCCTTGGGAATCTTGGTTAATGGAGGAACTAGGCAATAGATGTGAAACCCCTTATCACAGCCATCGCATAATAGCATGTTGGAATCATCTTGATTTAAACCACATTTGTTGCACCAATCATCGGTATCGGAATCGTCAGGGGTTTTTTGTTTATAATTTTCATAGTATTTTTGTTTATAATTTGTTTGATGTTTTATAATGTAATGGGTTGAATTGATAGATTGATTCAGCAAGAAGAGGTTGTCGTTATTTTTTTTGTACAAGAAAATGCAGTATTCCTTAATTGAATAGTTGTATATGTTGAATATTTCCGTGGAAGATTGGGCCAAGTTATAGATGGAATTTAGAGATAACCAGAGATTTTTGTAATTTTTGATTTCATTAAAGATTGTGTTGTTGCCATTGTTGTCGTGTAATTTAGCATCAATTTTCAAGCTGATGAGGTTTTTCAATATGAATTGGTTAATTTTAAGAAATAGATCATAGTAGTATAGCTTTGTGTTGTTTGAAAGATAAATATGAGTCAATCTTGGAGGTTTCTTTTTTTTCATCATGAGGAAATTGGCTAGGCCATCTTTGAAGATAGATCTCATTCTATTTAGTAGATTTAGTTCGTTTAGTTGTTGTATTCTTGGTTTGAATTTAAAACTCTTTTCGTTAATTGAAAAGGGAGGTGACCAAGAAGTTGGAGGAACTAGTTTGATCATGCCATATTTTTTGGATAGATTTAAAATATCAGGAGAAGAGAGATAGGAAATCGGGTCAGAAAACTGATTGAGATTGGGATAAACAGTTGGAACCTGTATTAGTTTGTTTGAGGAAGTATTTAAAGAAACTTGGGTAGAATCTGAGATGGTTGAGATTTCAGTGTCATTATTGAGAGCAGTAGTGGAAGCGTCATTTGCAGACAAAAAATCAGAGGCATGAGCGATTTCTGAGCGAAATTCAGAGGGGCAAGTTGACAAAGAGTCGACAATATTGGTATCATTAGAATCGTCGAAAGATAGAGTATCGTCCGATGTAGGTTTTGGTGAATTTGAAGGGGTGTTGTGGTGAAGCAGAGGCATCTTGAAGTGGCAGAGTAGGGTATATGAACTTTAACAATGTTCCAAAAAAACAATGTTCCAAAAAAACAAAGCAAACACTAGACAAAAAATAGAAAAAAACAACAACAACCTGACAAACAAACAGAAATTCCAAAAGCAATGAATTTAAACAGTAGATTCCAACGATGAAACCCAAAGATTTTCTTAGCAAAGTATCTGTTATCGAAACCTGCTTATGTGCTGTTATTTTTAACTCTAATACAGACCTCAGCTTTATAAGAAGATAAGACTAGTAGAATAATGGCAATAGGAAGGTTTAAGGAATAACAAACAACGAGTATAGAGAAGGATGTCCAGCGAGAGTAAACCGGAGAATTGCAGGCAAACCAAAATTAGAGCAGTTTTGAGCAGCTTATAGAAGAGATGGTTGAGAGCTTCAAAAGCAAGCTTGAAGGATAAGAAGCAGGGGTGTCTGGGGAAGCCCAAGAGCAGTGCTGGGAAAACAAAGAAGAAGCAGCAGACAAACAATGGAGCAACCTCTGTGTGGGCTGTATCATGGAGAGGACAAACGACGAAGGAGCAGCTCTTGATCAATGTCGAGCCAATGAGTAAGTGTGGTCTCAGAAAGTTTGCTGGATATCCAACGAGAATTAGGTTCGAAAAGAAATTGGGTGATCTGAGAGTCCTCAAAAGCGAAGCTGCACCCAGTTGCTGCGAGGCAACAGCAGCCCCAGCTGTTTCTTCCTCTCTGCTGTGTTCCTCGTCTTCGGCTGCTTCACCACCATCATCTTCGCTGTGCTTCTTCTCTCTTCTCTTCCCTGCTCCTGTGTCGCCAGCCAATGGCGCCTTGTCTCCCGTTGTCGCAGGTTCTGCAGTTCTCCTTCTTTCACAAACTGTAGAACACACCGCTGACGATCTCACTTCCACAGGTACTGCACCCAAAGCGGAAGCAGCATGATAAGGCGCTGCTTCCTCTGTTTTTGCTTCCTCTGTTTTTGCTTCTTCTGCTTCTTCTGCTTCTTCTGCTGTGTGTTGACAGCTCGTTCTTCCACGATGGTCGCTCTTGCTATGTTTCCCAGGAAGATATTCAAATGGTTCCTCGCAATCAACTTCCTCTGGATATTTCTCTCCACAACCCTTCCTGCCATCATATCCACCTCCACCTTCAACAAATCCATCCTGAAGCTTGCAACAGACAGAAGACTCGATGCTGTCCAACATTCCATCAACTCAATTCCTCCCAGCTTGAGGAATGCTTCGATCTACTTGGTCATTGCCCATCCTGACGATGAAGTCATGTTCTTCAGTCCCTCGATAATCGAATTGAACAAAAAAATCTACAACAATACACTAAGTATCGTTTGTTTCTCCAATGGCAACAACGATGGACTAGGCCACATCAGATCTTCTGAAATTGTTCATAGTGGTGTAATCTTAGGCTTGGATGCAGTTTCTATTCACGTAATCCAAAATGAAATCGATTTCAAAGACTCAATGTCAATAACTTGGGATTCCCAAAAAATTTCAAACCAGCTAAACCACTTGATATCAAATGATAAACTACACAACAACATCGTTCTCCTATCGTTTGATCAATTGGGTATATCAAACCATCCAAATCACAAATCGCTATACTACGGTTGTCTTGATTTTATTGAATCTTTCAATAAATCTTACAATCACCACAAACTTGTTTTTTATAAATTAAACTCTTTGAATTTCTTTCAAAAATACTCTTTCACTCTTTTAACTAATTTCCACCTACTAAGAAGATATTTAACTCTATTATATTCAAATAACCCATCATTTGACGAAAAAATTGTCGATATTTCATCCAACTTTCCATCGGTTATTCTAAGTCTAGCTGCAATGTCCTTTGCTCATGATTCTCAAATGGTTTGGTTTAGGTGGGGTTGGCTATTGTTCAGTAGATTTTTAAATTACAATCAATTAATTCATGTTCAATTCTAACTCCAATCCCAACTCCAATTCCAATTGTAATTATAGTCTTAACAGAGCAATATCTCACTCAACTCACTACTGTAATCTCTCTTACAACTTCTATCAAAAATTAATTAATAATTAAATACTTAGTTATTCATAAAAACTGAATCATTGCAAACAGCTCTCTTAAAACATAAAAATAAAAATAAAAATAAAAAGCAAATAAATAAATAAATAATTACACTACATATACAAATGAATTGAATTGAATTGAATTGAAAAGCAAAAAAAAAACCGCAACACTTAGTAGCAATCAATATAATAATTTTATTAATAAACTCAGTTGAAAATGAAATTCTTCTCTTTCAAATTATGCAATTGTAATCCAAAATTAGCAAAATTTTTAGTAATGGTTAGAAGGCTTTTGTATTTTGCCTCGATTATTAAATCCACCCCTTGAAAAGTTGCCTCTGCCACCTCTCGATGAGCCTCTTGTATGCCCTCCTCGAGAAAACCTTCCTCTGGAATTCTCTTCCCAAGAAGATCCTCTTTCAGAGAACCCACCTCTTGAAGAACTATTATTTGAAAAATTATCTTTGAAATTACCTCTGGAGCTACCTCTTGGATGATCTGTGTGATTTCCTCTAGAATTTCCCCTGAAATTTCCTCTCGAATTTCCTCTAGAATTTCCTCTTGAAAATCCACCTCTTCCAAAATTTCCCCCAATTTTATTTGATCCAAAATTATCTCTTGTTTTGCTATCAAATCTTTTCTTAAATGGGGGCCCATCATTTCCATGATCTTTTAATAATGGCCTCTTATATTGATCATTGTATCGATTGTTTGTTTTTTCATAATTATTGTAGGTTTTTTGATAATTATTCTTCTTGAAATTTTTAGAGTTATCATAATTTTTATATTCACTATAATTATCATTGTTATCATAACTAAAATAGTCACCATAGCTATCATAAGTATTATAATTAGCATAACCATCATAATTATCATCATTAATCTGACTTTGGGATCTTTCACCGTATTGATTATTTTTATCATCAGTGCCATAATTATCATTGTCACCAAAATTATCATAATTATCATAATTATCATAATTATCATAATTATCATAATTATCAATTGATATTTTATTTGTTTCTTCAATGTCGCCATAATTGTCGAAAGACTTACCATCAATATCCTCAAGTTCCCCATTTTCCAAAGAGCTCTTTTGCTCATTTTTTTGATTACTCACTGAATGTTCAATATTTTTCGTTTCTTTTGAATTAGGTTTTTCATCATTTTTCTGAGCTATTTCAATACTGATATTACTCAAATTTGGTTTATCCTGAACAGAAGAAACTAATTCGTTAATAGATATTATATTATCTTTTGCTGGAATTTTTTCAATACCTTCATTGATAATATTATCCTCGTCAAAATTGTTGTTACTGTTACCGAGATTATCCCAATCATTACTTTCATTCTCAACACTCAATTCATCTAAATTTTTAGAATTAGAATTATTGTTTTTATTCTCTTCAGTTTTATCTGACAAATGAGCTTTATTATCCGTTAAATGTGTAGTTTGAACGGATATTTCACTGGTTTTACTTCTTGAATGCGTATTTTTATTCTTTAAATTATCATTTATACCATTTATATCACTTATATCATTTTTGTCACCTAGAGCTAAATCTTTTTTATTAATATTAACATGATGATTATCAACTTTTTCAAGCCCATGATATGAATCACTGATATTCAATGTTTTTTCAACATTTTCTTTTGCTAATTTTTCTTTAGTGATAGTCTCTGAAATCAATTTTTTTGGATTATTCTGGTTTCTTTGTTTATTCTGTTTACTCCGATCGTTATCATTTAATTCTAATTCTTTTAAAGTTTCTTTTGAAAGAGATAAATCCGATGAAGTTTTTGAGTTAGAATGATTGCTATTCATATGGTCTATGCTTTGAATGCTGTCATGAACCTGGTCATCTTTGTATTTTTGAGATCCAACTGTATTCAATATCAATTTCTGATCCGCCTCAATTGTTGAAGCAAGAGAGTTACCAGACTTTTTAAAATTGTATGGCTTGTCTATCTCTTTAAGATGGTGTTTGCCCATTATTCTTTGTTTATTATCATTAACTTTTATTGCTTTTGAAGATCTATTATTAATTTGCATAAAAGCATTATTATTAAAATCGATATGCAGATTGTTATCTTTGATTTGTCTTAGAGAGGTTTTTGGTTTTTCATTCGAATTATTTTTCTTTGTTTTGTAATTTTTGGCAAGGTCCTGCTTTTTATTATTTTTGATATAATTTTTATGTGTATTATGTTCAGTATTATCTTTTTTCTGCCTTTTATTACGACTCCCTTTTTCACCAACATCATCTTTGCCATTAAGACTACCATAACCGGAATTATAATTGTTTCCATGATTATAATTATTGGGACTATTATAATTATCATAGTTATTATGATCATTGTAGTTATCATAATTATTGCTAAGATCTTCATAATGCTCGACTTGATCATTTGTTCCATAATTTTTTGAATCTAGTACCTTTATCTCAAACAGATCATAGTCTGTAATTTCGGTTTCGTTTTTTCCAACATTCTTAGAAGAATTACCCGTTGATGGTTTTGATTCTAATCTAAAAGAAGAATTATTGTAGATATCCAGATCAACATTTGTATTTCTAACTGAATAGATGTTTAAGTCATTACCAGAAGGTGCAAGGTCATGACTATTAGTGTCAATTACCTGTGTTTCCTTGCCTAGATTAATTTTTGTAGAGACTTTATGCTTTATTTTTTTATTATGTTGATTGTGTTTATCTGAAGAGTTCTTTTTTTCATATTTTTCTTCATTTTTATCTAAATTATCAATCGATATTTCATCAAAACTTAAACTGATACTCTCATTGGCCTGAGCAATATTTTGTTCATTTAAACCAACTTCAACTATAAGGTCAAAATTATGTTCAGAATTATCTTTGGCTATAATATTACCATTGAAGTTATGTGACTTTTTAGCCGATTCATTGACACATTTGGAATTAAGGTCTTTAATATGATTTGAATTATCATAATTTTTGTCTGATTTCCTAGGCTCTATTCTATTCTCATCTGGATATTCACCAATTTTTTCTTTTGCATTATCAGATTTATTGTTTTTTTCAGTTTTATCAAGTTCACTATTTTTCTTTATTTGTGTTTTAGTTTTTTCAACGTTCAGTGAATCATTATTCTGTTCTATTTGTTTCGAATCTGATTTTTCATTGTTTTTAACATCTTTAATTTGTGAATTTGTAGCCTCTTTTAATATAAAATCAGGTGTATTCACATTTTTGATGGTAGACAAACTAAGTTCATCGTGTTTTTTATTTGGAATATTTTTTTTTTGATCAATTTTTGTATTAAAGCTTGACTCTGTTTCTGTAATTTCACTAGGTTCATTAAATTCATGAGATGAAAGAGCTGACAAAATTAACGAAGCGGCCCTTTCTCGATTTTTATCTGAGTTTTTATCCAATTCCGCTCTCGGATCATCTACTTTATCTTCTATAACTTCATGATCACTAATTAAAGGCTTGCTTTCTATAATTGAAATTTCGTCTTGTGATTTGGATAAATCATCAAGATCCAAATCATTTTTATTACTAATTTTTAAAACGTCTTCTATCAAAACTTGTCGTTCAATTTCTGGTTCAATTTCTTGTTCAACTTCTTGCTTAGCTTTTTGATTAGTTTCGTCTTTTTGGTTTAATTGATAATCTTTGCTATTGTTATCATTATAGTTTTCAGTGTTGCAGTTATTAGCAAAGTTGTTTTGAGCAAGATGATTTTCATCTATATAATCATAGTTTTCATCACCATAGTTTCTATCGTCATAGTTTCTATCACCATAGTTTTCAGCAGTATAACTACCAGTAGTCTCTTTTGCATTCAGATAATTAGTATAGTTTTCATCTTGGGAATAACTCTTTTTATTATAAACAAGATAATTCTCATAATGGTTCTTTTTATTATAATAATCATTGTTCTTATGATAAGAATTACCATATGAGTAATTGTAATTTTTATTATGGCTATTTTCATATTTTCCAGGTTTTGGATTTGGTGAGCCACGAAACTGATTGTTTTTATTAAATATCTGTTTTTGATCTCTATAATTACCTTTATCTCCATTATAGTTATGTTTTGATCTCATATCAAAAGAGAAAAATTCATGTTTATCACTATATCCAGAAGCATTTAGTTGATTTTTATAAACAGAGGAGTTTCTATCACCACTTCTAGAATCTAATCTCATTGATTGTTTACCATAATTTTCTGTCAGATTGTTTGTATTAAAATCATTTTTTCCATGATTAAAATTTTTATTAAATTTTTTTTTCTCATATGGTTTATAATTATTATCAGTCCTTTTATTTTCTGTGTAATAATAATGATTGTCATAGTTTTTGTAATTATTATCTGTATTATAATATGATTTTTTATTTTTATTGGAAGCCGTATAATTATCATTAGAATAATTGTTATAATTTATATTATAATTTTCATTTTGATCAAACGGATCAACATAAGAATCACCATAAGAATCGCCATAAGAATCACCATAATCCTGATGTTCCATTGTAAAATGATCAACGTTATCATAACTTTGTTCGTAATTCTCAGTGTTATCGTAATTTGATTCAAAAGATTCATCATAATTACTAGGTCCAGTAGGAACTTCTTTATTTAAAGAAGGATGAATGATTTTTTTAATATCTTCATCCACTGGAAACTTAGCTTTTTGAGCTGAAAGAACCTCATTCCTTCTTTCAATAGTGGTATCAATCTTATGAACTGATCTTAAAAAGCTTGGAATTGACTTATTTGAAACAGATGATTTTCTCGAAGAAATGGATTTTCTTTTTGAATTAGGGCTTTTGAAATTCTTGTGTGATTCCCTAAATCTCTGTTCTTTTTCCTGTAATTCCTTGAGTTTATTTTCTTTTAATTTTGTTTCTTCTTCAAATTGTTTTTCTTTTAACCTTTTTTGCTCGAGTTTTTTTTTTCTAATTTGTTCTGATTCATTTTTCTTAGCGTCTTCAAAAAATTCTATTGCTTCTTTAAGTGAGGGATTGATCTTGCTTCTTTTGTTATTAATTAAGTTTCCGTTATTAATTTGGTAAATGTCGTTCACAGAATCAAGATTTTCATTGATTTTTGCAGTCTTACCGATTTGTTCAGTCTGATTTATTGTTTTTGCTTTATTAACCGGATCTACTTTCAGTACATTTTCAATATTATCAGTTTTATCAGTTTTATTAATATTATCGATATTGTCAATCTTACCAATATTATCCGTTTTATGAATATTATCTGTATTATCGGTAGCATCGGTTTTTTCAATATAATTGTTGATTGTAGTATTTTTAGTATCAGTTTGATATAATTTGTCATCATCAGTTTGTGGATTGTGATTATCATTAGGGATTTCATTAGGGATGTCATTAGGAATGTCACTGGGGATGTCACTTTGATCATCAATTAAACTTCTCAGTTGAAGACTTTTAGTTTCAAGTCTTTTTAGACGTTGTTCTTCAATAATATTCTGGATTGATGTGTTGACAGTTTTAGTGACGGCAGTGCTTAAATTCATTATATTAAGTTTTTTTCTGTGAGATTGTAATAAGAATTTATCATTGATTAGGGATAATTTCTTATTCCAGCCATAGACGTCATTTAATTTTTCAAAGACTTGAGTAAAATTAAATAAGTCAAAATATTTACTTTCGATTATAGATGGAGTATTCATGATCTCTTTCAATCTTTTTCTAATGGTTGAAGTTTTCAAGATTTTGGCAGAGATTCTTTTATAGATGAATAACTTTTCAAAAACTTTTTTGAAATTTAAAAAAGTGTTTAAAGTATAAGGGGGAATGGATAGTATTACTCTTAATTCAAGGGAGAGTTCATTCAAACTTGATATGATTTCGGATTCGGATAAACTATTTGCTTGTAAGACAATTTGGTCGTCATCGTTTGGGTATTTGAAGATGTATTTAGGGGCAGATGAATCGTCGTCATCTTGATCATTTCCACATCCATCATCAGAATCTGCACCGAATAGTGAATCGTTATCATCATTTTGGTCTTGGTTATCAGCGTCTGAATTGTCATTAACAAGAAGAGAAAAGTTGTTTCTTGACGTTGTTGTTATTTTTTTGTTATGTTTTTTTTGTTGTGTTTCATCTTCTTTGTATTCATCTTCCTCAGATGAGAAGTCTATGTCTATAATTTCAGGCAGATGATTTCGAATAATTTTTAAGTTTTGCTTTCTTAATTTTTCCTTTTTGAAGATATTTTTTTTTGATTTTTGAGCTTTTGAAATTGATCTCTTTTGTGTGCTTTTTGAATTGATTTTTTTGCATTTTTTTGGAACTTTTATCAATATTGGATTCTTTTTTTTAGCTGAGGAAGTCTTTATATTGCTTGAATTTTTCTTTGAGTTTGAGTTTTTGATTATTGATTTTTTTGAATTTTTTAATTGTTTATTCAATAATTTGGGAGAAATTTTTTTAGTTTTAGTAATGATTATATCATCACCGTCATCAATATATTCCTCTTCTTCCTGTTCTTCTTCATCATCGTCATCGTCATCGTCATCGTCATCGTCATCGTTATAATCATCTTCATCTTCTTCAATATTATTTTCAAATTGGTAATCTATATCCTGGTCTGAGTCGGAGTTATTATTGTTTTCTTTTCCTTCTTCTTCTTCCTCCTCTTTATTATCATCACTGGAGGAATTGATGAGGCTATTTGAGGATTCTAATTTTCTAAACTGTCTTAAATTTCTTTTTCTTTGAATTATTCTCTTTTCAATTGATGTTAGACGATCATTTCTTCTACCGTAACTACCTAAATTAATGTCATTATGATTTGGAGGTTTCTTTCTTTTTTTGATTGAATTTGAATTTGATAAAGAGTTTTTTTTCTTATTTTTAGTGGGTTTTTTATTGGTTGGTGAAGATGAGTTTGGGTTAGAAAAACTTAATTCTAATCTTTTTAATTCATCAATTTCATCAATTTCAATGTCATTGTCATTTTGGTAAAAATCATCGTCGTCGTCGTCGTCGTCGTCGTCGTCGTTGTCATTATTATTGATGTAATTGTGTTTTTTGTTTGACTTTAGAGATCTTGAAGAGGATTTTGATGATGAAGCTGATATAGATATGGAATCCTTTTGGGTTTTAGTTAATCTTTTTCTTCTAGTTATTTTGGGCATGTCTTTAGCGTTTAACTGCTTAATTGTTTATTGTTGTGAAGATTTGCTTTCGTTTTGAGACCGAGTTGTTTAAGATAGAATGGTTATAGTGTGAAAAATCGAAAGGAAAAATGAAAAATGAAAATGAAGATAAAAATGAAAATGGAATGAATTAAAGTAGAATGCAATTCAATAAACTAACAAAAAAGCTGAGAAAGAACAACAAAAAGAAATTGGTGAATGAATTGGTCGAGGAGTTGATGCTAAAGATGCCTAATCAAGAGAGATAGTCGACTGGTTATCAACCTTAGAAATTAGTTGAACGAACTGAGGATATAATGCGACTCAAAAGCCAGGAAGGAGATCCGGTATGGATGTGTGAATCCATTGCCGTATTAGTAATCCGCAATTTGCGGTTGCTTCCGTGGTGTGTATATGCACATGTGCATGCATGTGCTTTGGAAAGCCGTCGGAAAGAAAGCGCCGCTGGAGGATCCGAAGGAAGACCCGAGGAGGAGCCGAGAGTGTCGCAGTTTCCAGAGGATTCCACAGGGTTTCAGAGGAGGAAACGCTGGATGAGCAGCAGAAGAAGCACAGGCAGTAGAGCTTGGAGTGGGAAGAACACGCTGGAGGTGGAGGGTCCTGCACAGAAACAACGTATATAAGCCCTTGATTGTACTGTTGGGTTTGTTTTGTTTGCTGGATGATTTTTGTCAACTTAGTTCTCTTATTCCAGCAGTGATAGTTCATCTGTTTGAATCTTGTTGCAGCAAAGCTTATAAGTTTTTCAATCCTAAATCTTATATTCCTTGAGTTGTTTTTGTTGAAAAATTTTAGAAATTTCTAACAAAATCCAAAGAGGTTGTGTATAAATAATTTATAAATAATTCAAAATCCTGTTTTGTTAAAAGAGGAAAATTATTTTAGGAGAATAATATCGTTGACTGTATATAAAAGTTCTTTGATTTTGAGACATTTTTTTTATCGTTATCAAAAGGCTTTTTCGAGCAGAGAATAAAAGTGTATTATTTAGTGAATAAGGGTTGAGGATAGAGCATCGAAATGACATACCCTAAGCCATTGACATCAAAGCAGAGTGATGTTCCGGCGAAAAACAGTGATAGTGCGATGGCTAAGTATCATGAGGATGGACGTAATTCGTCTTCGGCAGACTCTGGATCTTCGACTTCATCATATTTGGATGAAGAAGATGGGTATCATCGGTATGATGTGAAACATATTCAAAACCAGTCGAATGCGAATGTTAACACTGATTTTTTGAGGTTGAATTTGAAGCCTTCTATTAATAAAAGCACAGCGACGTCGATTATCGGCGGATCTTCAATTAATATTGATCGTCCTGATGATGATGATGGTGATGGTGATGGTGGTAATGGTAATGAAATCAAAATTAATATTAAAAAACATATCATTAATGAGAATTATAATGAAAATGAGAATGAGAATGAGAATGAGAATGAGAATGAGAATGGGAATGGTAAAAAAACATTAAATATAACAGATAGGGTCAAGTCTATATATAGCAAATTCAATGAATCTCACAAGATATTTTCATTTTCATTACCATTTGGGAATTCACTAAAGAAAAACCCTATAAAATCGTTATCGCTACCAATAAAGTTCCCCTCAATTTTATTTCCATCGAGCAATGGAAATAAAGAGGTGACAAAAGAAGAGATCAAGTTGAAATTGAAAAAACAACAATCAATTACAACGATAGAAGAAGAGATTCTATATAAAGACCATAGAGGGTTGGACAATTCCAGGTTACGAGCAATTAAAAACTCAATCACTATCAAGGGTATCAATGTGAACAACCTAAACAGTATCATGAATATTATTAATAATAACAACAATAACAATAATAACAATAATAACAATAATAACAATGATAAAAATAATAACAATGATAATCAGGTGGATATCAGTGTCCATCAGTATGTTAGCAAATCTAATAATGGGTCATTTAATTCTGAATTGGAGAGAATAGAGTCGATTTTCAATAAATTGGATGGAGATATAGTGATTCTAGGCGGGTATAGAGGCTCAAAATTGAAAGATAGAAAGCTGAACAAGACATTGTGGATTCCAATTAAAGCAGGATTTAATTTGACCAAAATAAACTTGTTCATTGGGCCTGAAGATGAAGACGAAAATAAAATTGTGGATGAGGGACAAGTTATATCAAATGGGATGTTGACGCACATTGGGCCGATCGACATTTCAAAGAGACTAATCAAGAAATTGGGCTCATCAAGAAATTCTGTTGTCCATGAGTTTGGATATGATTGGAGATTGTCAAGCGACATCAATTCTCACCGGTTGTATGAGTTTTTGAGCAATATTTATGAGAAAACAACGAACAGAACAACAAAGAACCATGGGATCTTGATACTCGCACATTCGATGGGAGGAATAATAGCCCATCATGTTTTGAACAACTATGACACTGTTGAAAAAGGGCTAATTCGAGGGATAGTTTATATGGGAGTTCCCTCGTCGTGTCCAAACATCTTGGGACCAATCAGATACGGAGACTCGATCTTGTTGAACAACAAGATCCTATCAGCAGAAGTGAATTTTTTGATGAGATCCAGCTTCGTTTTTCTACCATTGAACGGGAAGTTGTTTGTTGATAAAGAAAGCAACAAGGAGTTGGTAATCGATTATTTCGATGCAGACAATTGGGTGAAATACAACTTGTCGCCCTTGGTGTCCAGTTATTACAAGAACAACCGGCACTACAACAACTACGACACAACCATCCGGGTGTCGTTTGGCCAGGCCTACGACTACCTTTCGAGGACGCTCCGGAGAACAAAGAAGTTTCTCCACGAGTTGGAATACCGGCCCGAGTGGCAGAGCCAGTATCCGCCGTTGGTGATTGTGTACGGCAACCAGGTGCCCTCGGTTCGACGTTCACGAGTTGAAGGCTTCGACGGCATTCTGCGCGGAGCCTACGACGATTTTGTGTACGGACCAGGCGACGGAGTGGTGTACCACAAGTTGCTCATGCCCGAACAGAACGGCTTTCCAGTGGTGACCAAAATTGCCTCCGATGCAGGCCATGTCAGTCTCATGGCCGACATAGATGCGATAAGTAGGGCTGTCGAGGCGATTCTTGTGCACGAGCAGCACACGCAGCATGCGCCACATGCGCCGCTCTCCGTTGCTGCGTAGTCTAACCGAGGCGCTGCTGCTGCTGCCGCCGGTGACCCGTGGCTCCGGCCGTGCGCCACCGGCCGATGTGCAGCTGCCTCTGCTTCCTCTTCACAGCTCTGCTCCTGCGCTTCCTCCACCTGCTGGCTGAATTGCCTCTTCTGCCTTATCGTCGCTCTCCAGCTCTATTCTTATTCTTGTCTCCAGCTGCGGCTTCTCTTCTCGTCCATCCGTAACACTCCTCACACTCCTCCCCCTCGTTTTCATCCTTGCCCTGACACTCTTCCTGTTTTTCAATCTCACTCATTGACACACCTCGTTGTCCCTACAATCTACAACTGATTCACTGAGAAAATTCAAAAAAAAAAGTATTAAAAGTAACTGGAAAAAGAAACAAATAAAAGAACATAAAAAAGAACATAAAAAAGCACTGAAAAAAAAGTACTGAAAAAAAAATTTACCATTTTTTTTATCAATCAATATCTCACCTCCTGATTAATTCTATTTCTCCTTCCAACTTTTTTTTTTTCTTCTGAGTTTGGTTTCTTGAGAGCACTGTTCTTCCACTGATATAAACCAACATCAAAATGGATTCTGATGGTGTCAACCAAATTGTCACTGCCCTTGGCTTGATCCACAACCCAAGAAGCTCAAATGATGATCGTCGCCAGGCTCAGCAATTCCTAGATAAAGTAAGACTAGAACCTGAGTCCCCATTCTGGGGTTACCAACTCTCTCTCCCCAACAGCAACAACAACACCATCGTTCGCCATTTCGGTTTGACCCTCCTAGAAAAATCAATCATGTACGACTATGACACCTACAACTTGGAGAAAATCCTAACTGTTCGAAAGTGGATCATTGAACTATGTTCAAATGTTACAAACGACGACCCAAACTACATCAAAGAAAAACTAGCCTTCCTATGGGTTGCCCTAGCCAAAAGATCCTGGGGCACTTACGTAGAACTAGACTGTGCTCCCCTTGACTTGTCTGCTCTAAATGAAATACTCATCAACAAGGACAAATCGGCTCCAAATCATCTTCCCAGATCCCATCTTCTATCAAATTCCAATTCCAATTCAAACTCCAATTCAAACTCAAATCCCAATTCCAATTCCAATCCCAATTCCAATTCCAATCCCAATCCCAATCCCAATTCCCTTTCTCAAATCACCTCTACAAAAGATACACTATCATACACTGATCTAATAAGTGGTTGGGTCGACATGGACAAGGACTTGTTCCAGCTATGGAATGCAAATCTCTTTACCAGAGAACTATCCCTAATCATCTTTAGAACCCTATTCGAAGACATCTTCATCCTCGAAGACCCCATTGCCATTTCCAGATCCCCTCCTCTAAACCTCTTTTGCTCAGAAATCATGTCCTCCTCTGCCATAGTTGAAACATATTACGACGCAAGTCCTCTCATCTCCATCGCCAGAGCTTCCGATCATGGCTGGCTAAAAATCTGGTCTGACTTCCTTCAACAGTGTCTCTCAAACCAAAACGATAAAAACTCTCTAAACTTCATCAACAAAATACTATCAACCTTCAAAGCCTGTTTACACTGGATTTTTCCGGCAAACCTCCTAGAAAGCGACATCCTCCAAAGAATCACCTCTTCACTATTATCTGACGACATCCACATCAAAATCCTAGCTGTAGACTGTCTCCATGCTTTACTAACAAGAACTTTTCTAACCACAGAAGAATTCAATAAAATAGTTGGCGCCATCTTCATGCCCGAAGGCATTCAAATGCTATCCCAGGTCTACGACTCAGTAATACTAGATCCAAACGATATTAACGAACATCACTACTCATTCATAAAAAAACTAGTCGAAATGTGCGTAGGCCTAAGCAGCTACCTAAGTTCAACCGCCGCCGCTGCTGCCTCCTCTTCCTCCTCAGATCCAACATCAAACATTCCACTCTCAACCTCAAATTCAAACATCAATGCAAACACAAATCCCAATGCAACCAACACTACAAATGGCTCTTCTCAAAATCTCTCAACAAAATCTACCCCTTCTACGAAATCTGGCTCCTTTATCTTACCCAAAAATTCAGATATAATGGGCTACCTAAAACTAATTCTAAAAACAACATGCAACGAATCCCTAATAGTGTCGGGTCTTTCTTTAAACTTCTGGGTATCAATGCTAAGAATAGATACTCTTTCAAATGAAAATACTCCTTTTTTCCAATTGCTTCCAGATCTTCTAGAAATATGCGCCAACAGATTACTAAATTACTCTGACTTATTTGAACAACAGGATAATAACGAATCATACACTGACGATTTCATACAATCCTCCAACAACAATAACCCGCACTTTAAAACTCTCCCCTCAAAGAAATACATCGATGTCGACTTTGATTCAACGCCTGAAATAAACACCTTTCTATCAAACTACATAAAATATCTAGATGACATTATCAGAATAATTGTCTGTAAAAGACCAAAAGAGGGTTTGCGCTGGTTGGAACAAAGACTAAAAGACTTCTTCTTTTCAGATCATGGCCTGAAATGTCTAAATCAATCAAAACTATACCTAAATAAAAAAATTGACTTGCCTTACTTCTGGGGCTACCAACAATTCGAAATCATTGAATCGACTGTCAAGGGCATCTCTCGCTGGAAAATCTGGTATGACGATGATAAAGCAGATAAACAATCAAAACTAACCGAACTAAATCAACTAGTAGAAATCTTATGTGAAAATTTATTAGCCTTGAATTTATGCGATTTAATGCTTCTAAGAAAACAAATTCAAACGTTGGTCCAATTTACTCCCTTGCTAAAAGACACACAATCTGGCTTAATGCTAAAAGTTTTGGAAAAAATATTAACCATTTCAACTTTTGAAATTAATGAAAATGCTTCAGACGAAGAAAGAGAATTAGTCAGAGATTTAAGAATCACCTGTGGCACTGAGTTAAATAGACTAGGCTATATGATTCCAGAATCATTGAAAGAGATCCTAAATGATCTAGAAAACGTTATCGCAAATATATTACTGACTAAAAAAATATCGGCTCATGAGTCTGTGGCGTTTAAATCCTTCTTGTTAGTCGTATCCCAAAGATCCTCATTGGCAAAAGAAATAAAATTTGAAAAATTTTCGAAAATTGTAGATCCTGAACTTGAAGCTTGGAATGATCCTGCAACAATGAAAGGGCTCTCGGAATTGCCTTGGTTCATGGAGAGATTGGGTATTGTCAAAATCGCAGAATATTTTAAAGAAAGAGGAATTAATGGCAAAGCCGACCTTTTAACAATCGATATGGATGATAAGGGAAGAAAATTAAAATCTGCTTTAAACGAACATTGGGGTAAGATATTGCCCGTTAGAGCTACTAGAATCTATGTTCAATATTCTATTGAAAAATTACCTCATACTTCTTCAGATTACCTACATTTACTATCATTATGGAAACCAAGAATACAACCTATATTACCATATATTTTACAATTAATTTCTCAAATTCAAAAATACCACAATCCTCAAAATTGGCTTGATTTACCCATCGAAGTTCAATCCTTTGTGAAAGATAGTTGTGCTGAAAGATTTTGGCAAGTTGGTGTATCCACAAAAAGCAGAGATTCTTTTGTTTCTGAAAGCGTCAAGGCAATGCACACATTGAGAGATTTTGCAGATTCTGTTGGGCACATTGTCAGATATACTAGAGAATATGCATTCCTAGCAATTGCATCGATATCTCAATTGGAAGACACTTTATATGAAATTCCGGGAATGGGGGAATTGCTATGGAAAGCAGCAGCATCAGATTCAGCAGGTATATCATTGCATTCATGGAGACATATGATCAACTTATTATTCAGAAATACCGTTAAGAATTGTCCAGCAAAATTTGTTATGTCTTTTATGGGACCATTACTAACAATTGCATTACCTGCGATTGATGAAATATTAACTAAAAACTGGGAAATGGTGTATAATAATGGCATACAGTTGCAAGGAAACGAAAATGACGATGCTTTATCGGAAGAAATGATGCAAGAACATTTACTAAGGCAATTAACAGCAGTTGTGGATAGAATGTTGATTGATTTAGTTGGCCAACTCAATAGCAGGTCCCCCTTGAACGAAACCCAAATTGAGATTAGAAAGTTGATATTCAATAATAAGGAGCTATTAGGAAGCTTTTTACAATTATTGACACACGTAATAAGCTTCAAGGATACAAAATGCTCATACAATGCTATTTTAATATTGAGAAATTGTTACAAAGAAATTTTATTGAAAGATGAAGAAGTTGATAAATGGTTATGTAAAGAAATTTTTGTAATTCTAGCCACCATCTTGAACGACACATTTTTTCAGGATGTTCACGCCGAAGCTGGGTATCTGTTCACTGAGATATATATCTACTTGAGATCAAAGTATGATTTCCCGGCCTATGCCTTAGAAGAAATATTACAATGTGATGATAAAGTGATTAAAAATATGGAAAGTCTTATGGGATCTAGCAAAAGCTTGAGACAAAGAAAGGTGTGTTTAATTCAAACCATTATAGCAAACAATGAGGCTATCCAAAAACAAGATAGAAAAAGATTGCTAGCAGGAAGAAACCGCAAAAAGTTGAATACAGATTTAATGAATGGTGACGAAAATCATATTTTGGGAAATCTATTCGGTTGATGTAGATGTATGGAAGAAAATGCTTTGTACAAAAGTTCCAAAAGGGCTGTTGCAAACTAAATAGTCTACACCTTTTTTTAACCTTTTTTTTTTTTTTACAAAAAAAACAGCTATTATATTAAAATTCTCAAAATCCCACTTACTCTGTTCACTTTATATTTTCTGATGGTTTTAATCGCCCTCAAGAGCCATTTCGGAAAAGTTCCAAGTATCTAAATAGGAAACCCACATCAAAGTATATATTTTTTTAATAAAACACTATTTCTCGACCTTCCATTGGCTGTTTATGTCTCTCAGCTATCAACTGCTCTCTTTCACCAGCCCAAATCGCCTTCAAATAACAAAACCATCCATTTGCACAATCCGATAAGCTCAACAAAGCGAGCTCTGCTTGGTTCATGTCTTAATTGTGCTTGAGACAACGTAAGTTTGATAAGTTTTGAGATAAGAGCCAATCTTATCTTTGGCTGTTTGCTGGTGGGAACAGTAAGCTCAACACTCAAAGCAAGAAGAGATTGAATTGATATGGCCATCGTGGATATAAATATGGGGTAAATTTTTCAGCTATTCGACAACAGTTCTTTCAAAACCATCGATAAACACTGGATCTCAGCTCATCTAGTTTTTTTCAATTGCAGGCTTCTTTCCAATCTACCCAGCATTTTAATTTATCCATTGCAACCATAACAATGCCACCTTTAACTCAAGAAGTGATCAATGGTAACCTCGATAAGATTGTTCCAGAAAACATCTATAACGATACTGTTTTGCCACTATTTCAAGAGCTTCTTGCGAAACCAGGTTTTGATCCAGCTGTCAAGTTTGATTTTGACAAGCACATAATTTTCAATCCTGCTACAGATTATGAAAAATACAAGCCAGTGATGTTGCGAGAGATCGATATTGATCATCCAGATGCTATCAGTGACATGGCTTTTACTTTGGCATTTCCATTGTATTCTGAAGAAGCTGTTGATATAATGAGATATGAAATCTTTCAAAAGGATGTTTTTAGAAACCATTCTAGAATGGCAAATTTAACTAAATTTAAAGGAATGGATGTTCAAATTGCTGGTCAAATTGGAGATACTCCTTTTACTAAGGATGCAATCACTCATCCAAGAGTTATGGAAATATTCAACAAGCTAGCTGGACTTGAATTGGTTTATATGATGCCCTATGAAGTAGGTTCAATTAATTTTGGCATCAAACCTGTGAAACAAGTCGAGGATGAAAAAAACAATAAAGAATATTATTTGGCTCAAAATGCTCAGGCATTTGATGAAAACTCTGACTTTGTTAGAGGATGGCATCATGACAGTAACAGTTTTAGTTTAATCACAATGCTTTCAGATACAAAAGGCATGATTGGTGGTGAAACTGCATTGAAAACTGGCGATGGTAGGATCTTGAAAATCAATAATTACCAAAAAGGATGGGCCTCCTTGGTTCATGCCCATTGTTTAAATCATATTGCATTGAAACCATACTGTTCAATTGAGAGAATTACAGCAGTTACAGCACTTAGAGCTAAGGATCCATTGCATATGGATCCAACAGTTTTAACAACAATTAAACCCTCGGTTTTGCATAGAAGCCTTTATAATGAATACTATCCTGAGTGGATGGATTATAGATTGGAAATCATGCTAGAGAAACTCAAGTGGTTGAGAGAAAAGGTTCAAAAAGACAAGAAAAAGGGAAAAGATTTTAATCAGATTGAAATGATAAATTATTTGGAAGATTTATCCAACTATACCAAAGCCACTTGGAGAGAATTTGAGGTTGTTGACGAAGGTAAATACTATCAACCTGAAAAGAAGAAATTTATCCTTAATTGGAGAGATGTCGAGGGCAGTGAAATGAGTCAAAAGATTATGAAATTTGATTTATAGAGAGACTCCAGAGAAGGAAGTTTCTAATTTATGAATATATTCTATTGTTAAGCTTATAAACCTATTAAATTACACAAATCTATTTATTATAAATCTATATATATATATGTTTCTTTTTTTTTATTTATTTAATAAAGATTCTATTTTAGTATGTTACAAATTTGATTTATAATTTGGATCAGAATCAAGAGGTGGTAGGATCTTTTCAATGAATTTAACAATCTCAATCAACTGTTCATTGACAACTTGATGACCCATTCCATCAATTGGAATGAATTTCAAATTTGGTAAAGCAAATTCATTTTTAAAAAAATCATAAGATTGTTGTGCATATTTAAAACTAATCATCCTATCGTTTTTCCCATGAAATTGTAAAATTTCAGTATCAATATTTGGAATACTCTTTCTAATATCATCGGTGGATTTGTATTTCAATAATTCTGGAATAATTTTAACAAAACCTGAGCATGAAATGAAACCAGCTAACTTATGCTTACTTAGAATGATTTGAGATAAAGTCAATGAACCACCTTGCGAGAAACCACCAAGTAAAATTCGATTTGAAGGAACATTATCATCTTTGATTAAAGATTCTATATGATTATTTATGGTCGAGATCGAATTCAAGTAACCCTTTGTATCGTCCTTTGCATTAATTGAGCCCATTTCATAGATATCAAACCATGATGGAATTTTGTTACCATTTTGAACAGTTAATGGGATGGTTGGAGCATTAGGAAAGATGAATTTAATATGGTTGAATTTATTATTTGATTTTTTGCCTTGGAGAATATCAGCTAGGAATTTCCAGCCATTACCAGAGTCACCAAGACCATGAATGAATATGATAGCAGAGGAAGGAGATTTATTGATTGAATTGATAGTTATAGTAGACATGTTAGAGACGATATTGTTTTGAATATCTGGCAGATTGCTATTGTGGATTGAGTTTAATTTATGAGAAACAAATAAAATTGGTAATGAAAGGAATACGAGAATGGCAAAGAGAGAAAAGAAGGATCTTAGCATTAAATCTTTGAGTTATTGAGAATAATTTAATTATGAAGAATAATTTTGTTCTGTTTATTTTTCAACAATGATTTTGGGAATAAGTCGAAATATTTATATGAAATAAGCTTTCATCGAACTAGCAGAGAAAGACATTCGAGTTGATGAGTAATGCTTATTAATGAGAGTGGAAATCGTTGATACTTACTAGTGATGAAAGATATATAGATGACTAGATAAAAAAAGAATAAATGAATAAAAGAATAAAGTAAAAAAGTAAAAAAGTAAAAAAGAATAAAAATAAATTAGAGCAAAAATGATATCAAGACCTTTTGAAAATTGTTGAAAACTTTGGAAGACTATTGAGTATATAATTGCCACAAAGCAACAGCAGCACTAGGAGTCCAAGTCGGATCATGAGAAGTATGGGGTTGAAGACAAATGTATAATTGATTAAAATAAGAGACAATATCGTCCTTATTATATGCAACGTATAGTTGCCATTCTTTGATGTGACCATGATGAACAGAATCGGAGGTTGAAGAAGATGAGGAATCTTGTTGATTGTTGTTGTCGAGAACCTGTTGATTGTTATTTGAATATTCCTGGGTTTGAGTATCTTGGTAATAGTTGTAATTGGAATTAATAACAAAAGGCTGACCCCTTGTACCAAGATAATTAATGGCAGTCCTGCTATATTCAAAATCATTTGATTGACTGAAAGATGAGATGGCGATGCTCATTTCAGGTTTGTTTAGATCTGCTTCAGCAATGACTTGATCTCTATTAAGAGCCCAAAAAGTTAATAAACCGATATCTTTATATCTAACGAAGTTTAATAATTCGACAAAATCGCTTTGAGTGAAAACTGAGTTATCATCGTTTTTACCTATCATAGGACAAATACCAATAGATTTATAGATTTCTTGTGCAGATCTATTGGGAAAGACATGGGAATGTAATTGTGTTTTCATTAGTTCAATCACTTTGATAGCAGCTTGACCCCAGGTGTTTGCATAGGGAATATCATCCAAGGACATGTAATAGTCCATTGCCATTGCATTGATTAAAGTGATGTTGACGTTGTAACCTTGGATTGTTTTAATACAATGGATGCCATCATTAGTTAACCCAAGATTTGGATGAGATGATAAAGTTAACGAAATGTATAAATTGTTTTGCAAAGCACTTTGTAATCTGGATAAAACCCTGCCAATTTGATTGATTAAAGTTAGATTGGTTAGATTTGGACCTTCAATGTCATAGTCAATTGCATTTATATTGTATCTTCTGAGGATGTTTAAAATTGTTTCAAATTCCTGGTCTTCACTTAGGAAGTTGGATAAATAATTTCCCAGAGCACCGCCGAAACTTAGGATGATATTACCATTGTTGTTTGTAATTGAATAGAAATTTCTGATATCGTCCTCCCATCTATGAATGTCATCGACTGAGTTGACAACAAAGGCCAAAGTGACAGTGTTGAGGCCTAGTTTTTGATGGGCTTCAGTTAAAGTGGATATCTTGTAATACTCAGTGTTCCCCTTGCCCCAAAGATACAAGTAAGGAGCAAAAATAGTGGGGTTTGAGGACAAAGACTCAGGGTTTAATTGTACCAAAGGCATTGAGAAGAACTTGAAGAAATAGAGGAGGATTATGGGAAGAGAGAAGAGAAGCAGAAAGATCAAATAGTGGTTGGAGACTCGTTTCAAGAGCTGGGAAAACATTGCGAGAGCAGGGTCTTTTATAGTGGTGGTCTAGATAAGATTTGAAAGTTGGGTGAAACGAGAATGGAAGAGACAACAACAAGGCTTTGAAGCAGCTAGCGAGTAGAAAAAACCTGAACTGGGCTGAAGCTGGGAGTAGAATGGTGTCGAATCAAAGCCAATATATTCTGCGAATCCAAAATAGCAGTTCCTTCAAAAGGTTTCCTTCAGAAGGTTTCTGCAAAGCATTGTTTGGGCTTTTTGGGTTTGCTTTTTACTCTCTCCGGATCTGGATTTGGAGCAGACGCGTGCATATTCAGATGCATGTTCATCGATGCAGGTACATAAAATATCCATTGCGATGGATGGTATCCATATAAATGGCGCAGAACCACCGTTGAGATTTGCATTATCCGACATTTTAATGCGTCAGACATAATAGCCAGTGATAAGAAAGGGCTGGAAGAAGATCCAATTCAACAAGCATCAGCTAAAGGATTTGCAACCGATACTCCAAGTCTTAAGAGCAGTGTGTCTCTGGCTGTGTTCAACATGTACCAACCTCCTGCATTACCACCAAAGCCCTTTGTTGCTCCCAACAAAACTGGTGCAGAAGACCAGGCAGTGCAACAGAACAGCACTGGCAGCGTTGACCAGAACAGCAAGAACAAAGACCATGGAGACACCACCACCAACTCAGAGGAAGACGAGAGCTTGCTTCCACCTCTACCTGAGGTTATAACTTCATTGGCGCAGTCTCAGTTGGTTACGTTCCTAAACAGCGACAACTTGCTTCGGGGATATTTGATCAATTTAAATTTTTTTGTTAATTTCAAAAATGAGAAAAGGGAACTAATAACAAATTTGGTTAACAATCTAAACTCAATATTGATGAGATTCAATGATTTGAATCAATTGAAATATGAAACAAACAATAGGCTAATCAATTTGAAGAAAAAGGAGAAAAATTTTAATAATTTGTTACAAATTAAATTATTCAACTCGTTAAAGAGATTCCAGTTCAACTATAAGGATAACAATTTACTAAATAATAAATTATTATTGAAAAAGGATTATTATAATAATATTTCAAACTCTTTATTAAATAAATTCTTAAATGATAATGTAAACATTCATGGTTCTAATATTAATTCCAATCCCAATTCCAATTCTGATAACAATACCAATCATACTAATGAGAACCCAGTTGACCAACTAAAACTAATTCATGTAAATGAAAATAGTTTAGATTATAATGATCCGAATCAAACTTTAATTTCGGATAATAAATACTATAACGATTCAACTATACAAGATTTTATCAAACTTTACAAATCATCAAGAAAATCTTACTATCTAAATAATGAAAGATTGAAAAGATTGCATGAAAACAGAATCGGTGGAATGTTATGATAAAAATTATCAATTTTTAAATTAATAAAATAAAATGATATAGTATAATATACAAATAAGTACTCAATCAATCAATCAATCAATCAATCAATCAATCAATCAATCAATCAATCAATCAATCAATCAATCAATCAATCACCTAACTAGTCAATACACCTTCTATCTCTTGTTTGAATGATAACCATGCTTGAGCTTCAATTCTTCTAGCTCGCTTCTCATAAATACATATGCCAAATGGATTTTTCCAATAAAATGATCCCCTAATCTTCTATCACTATCTAACCTACTTAGATATGCCCCACAGGTCTTGCAAACTTCCAATTTCTGTTGACCAACTTGACCAATATTATCAATTAAATCTCGTATTGTCTTTGAAAATTTTTTTCTTTGTAAAATTATTTCATTTAATTTATTGCTCTCAACTATTGATTTCAACACTTGATTGTTGTTATTTAATATCTCAATTTCTTGAATTATTATCCCAATCTTATTATCCATATTATCTAGTTCTTTAGTTAACTTGGATATCTTCAATTCTTCTTCTGGTGTATGTTTTAAATTCTCTGACGCCTGAACTATCTTGAAATTGCATTCATTTATATAGTATTCTAGATCTCGAATATACTCAATCTCAAATTCTTCAATCATTTTCTTAATTTTGTAATTTTCTCTTTCTTTCTCGTTATTTCTTTTTATTTTTTGATCTCTTTCTTTATTGTCTATTGTATTTTGAGAATGTCCATTTTTATCGCCAATTTTTTGTTTTTGTTTTTCATTGCTATCATCATTAGTGCTGTTGTTGTCTTTCTCATCTTTCTCATCTTTCCCATCTTTCGCATTATCATCATTTTTAAAATTATTAAGAAAGTTCTTTTTCTGATTCTGATAATAAATCTTAAACTTCTCTGAATGAGTTTTTTTGCATTTACCAAACACCTCTTTGGTTCCAATAAACAAATCATGAGGACATGTTCCAACTAAAAACGACTTGCATATTTTGGTATCAAATAAATTAATCTCTCTGTGTGGTCTATTATGTGCATATGAGGAAGAGGAAGATGGGTAGTAACTATCTCTCCCCATCATTTCCTCAATTAATTTCCTCTGTTCTGCTGCCATGTGTGATAAAATATTAAATTAACAATATAAACAAGAATATACAAGAATATGGAATATTGAAAATAGATAAGATGATCTTCAAATGTCTCTCTTTTTTTGTCGGCATTTTCTTCTTTAAACGCACGTGTTTCCATCAAAAAATTATCTTTTCTTCAATTTGAAACTTAAATTATTGATAAGTTTGAATGAAAATTGTATGAAAAATATATGATAATTATATGAAAAATATATGAATTTTTATTGGCATGATGAAGATGGCTAATTTGAATTCTTCTTTCTCAGTTGGGATGGGAATAATAACATGGTCATTAAGATTTGGATGTTTTTTGCATTTATTTATGGATGAAATATATGAATTTACAGAGACTTCAGGTGAATCAATGACACCAACATTACAACCAAATGGCGATTATGCTCATGTTTTAAAAAGATACAAGTATGGGAAAGATTTAAAGGTTGGAGATGTGATAGTAGCAGTTAAACCGACGGAGCCCCATCATAGAGTATGTAAAAGGATAACAGGGTTGCCTGGGGATATGATATTGATTGATCCATCGATGGGATCAGATTTAAATGGCTTTGATAAAATTGGCTACAATGGTAATGACAAAGATAAAGATAAAGATAAAGATAAAAAAATTGAGGGTGACAAAGAATTTCATGAAAAGTTAAATGAATATATAGAGTATATTGAAAAAACCGATAAACAGGATATACAGGATAGAGAAGTTTTTAAAAAATTGGAATTGAAAGAATACAATGAGAATAAATACAACTCGATGAATAGATATATAATAGTGCCTGAGGGACATTGTTGGCTAACTGGGGATAATTTATCACAGTCATTGGATTCCAGGAGTTATCGACCAGTTCCTATGGGGTTGATAAAGGGGAAAATAATTGCAGCTAATTTGATATTTGAACCATTCATCAAAATCGACGAAGATGATAGGTTGAATGTGTATGGATTTCGATGGATAACGAATAATTTTGAAGACGAGGTTTATTCTATTGAGTAATTGTTTGTTGTGTCTGTATTGCAAAAGCACTATAAGATAAGTACAAGAGATTACAAAAGTGGTGTATATTGATTATAGATATATTATAATTTATATGTATATATATTTGTTTATATATTTTTCAAAAATTTTGAACCGAAATATAGAGTTGGAGCAATTAAAGAGAAAAATTTGATCAAGATATTAAAGATGCTATCATATCTCCAATACTGGATAAAGAAAAACTCAAATGAAAATAGACAGATTATTAATATGATTGCATTTATGTTTTTCAAATTTGAGAAAATAGAAATTGAGTTGGAATCAGAGTCTTTTTGATTTAAAATCTTGAAATTTAAAAACGATATATAAGCGATGGAAATTGATATAAATAAGAAAGAATAAAGCAATTCTAATGATTTATTTGCTTGATCGGGGACTTTATTAAAGATATGATAAATTTCAGGTTTAAAAGAATTAATTTTGTTATTGTTATTATTTGAGTTAGGTTTTAAAGTATGTTTCTTTTTATCCTTTGAATTAGAATTGAAATGAAAAGAAATTAAATCATCAGAGAATTTGATCTTGAATAAATTCTTTTGGAATATGTTTTCCTCAATTGAGTTTGAATCGTAACTTGCTATAATTAAGTTTAGATTTAACGAATTTGAATTGAATAGTAAGTTTTTAGGAATTTTGTTTAAATCGATTTTTAAAGCGACTTTTCCATTGCCATTAATAATGGGATAGTAATAGTTTTCTAGGATATTATTCTCGGAGTGGACATTGTCCTTGTAGTGGAGTTCATTGGATAGCGAGACAACGCATTGAATTGGTTTAGAGAGAGAGCTTGAAGCAATTAAGCCAGAAGACAGAGATATTTCAAAAGACAATTTGATACTATCAGATCTGGAGGTGAATTCAAGCTGTTTTGGAGGCTGTTGTGAGGCCAGAAGAGAATCAAAGCTCTCGACGTGGGCCCCAATGGAGAGCAACCCATTGGAGACAGAAAAGGCAGCAGAGCAGCAGGCCAAGCACAACACAACTAGCACCTGAACCAAGCTGAGCATCTTATACATGGAGAACATCTTGTTGATCTGAGCAGTGTCTAAGCAGTGTCTGAACAGCTTTGAGCACTCAAAGTGCTTTCGTGGTCAACTCAGAAAACAACAGTCCCACAGTTACACAGCAGAGGCGTAAGTGCTGTCCCAGACTTATCCGCACCCGTGGATCTTGAACCATGCACTACAGCGCAAATAAATGTGCTTCAGTGCATATGACAGTCAGAAAAGAACACTAGTTACCTTCCTGGTGTTTTCTTTGGCCGAGGTCTGTAAAACCCATCCTGCCTCCAGAGTCGATGCTCAACAAATAGTATGCCACCTTGAAACGTTTTGCCTTCCACTTTGATCTTCCACTTTGTTGTGTGCTGCTGCTGACAATCAGAAGCGCTTGTGGTACAATGATCTAGCCAGAGCCAGTCAATATTTCCAAGATGTGTGTGTGCTGCTTAATGTTCTTCAACAGTTGGTGCTTATTGGTGTAATTGAGTCTCCGGGATATCTTTAAATGCTTTTCGCCATTGGTATTGAATAAGAATCGTATAAATCAAGATTTTTCATCTTGAAATCGAAACTCATTCTGCTCTACTATCCAAATCCCAATCATAGTTCAACATGACACTGAGTTGTGACAATATCCATTATCTCCAGTAATAGTGGTTTAGCTCCAGTTCGTTTTTTCCTCTTCTCTAATCCTTTAGTTACAGATTATGGTTCTTGCCATCGAAAGATCAATTTCAACATTTCAAAACTTTCAAAAGTTGATTACCATTCTCATAATTTATACACTGATTCTTCATCTCAACCACTCTTATGAGCTTTAGACCCTCTAGGTAAAGAAGCATCATTTGTTTGCTTGGTAAAGTCTCATTTATCTTTCTCCAAATCTCATTTTGTGCATTTAACAAAAAAAATTTAATACAATTACATAATGGCATCCAAAAACCATCATTGAACACAAAAACATTCCAGAAATAGCTTTGGTTTTTTATTGATAAATAGATATTCAAATTCAACTCATGATTATTTTCTTCTTTTCTTCTTCTTTTTTAATCACTGGACAATTAATTAATTTCATAAAATATCGCTAATCAAGATCAAAATAAAATCAAAGTAAAATCAACTAAATCAACTAAATCAACTAAATCAACTAAATATAAAAGAACAATAGATCAAATATATAAAACATTGCCAATCAATCAATCAAATATAAAAGAACAATCAATTAATCACATTAATATAAATAATTTGAATCCCTTGCCTCATTGAATCCGATAACTGAAATAAAACTTACAAAAAACACTCACCCCAAAAGACAATGTTTCCAAACCGAATTAGTGAAATTACTATGCTTTCCATCAGTTTCTTTTTTTTATTGTGAAATACCTTCTCACTAATCAAAAAGACGTTTTAAATACAGGGTGCTTATACAGCAGTTTTTTGAAATACCTATGTCTTGTGAATAACTGTACTTTTTTACCACTTCTAATTGTGGTTTTATTATTTTTTTGGATTTCCGTAATAATTGAATGCATTTTTTATGTATATTTTATGTTTTGTAAACCCGAAATAAATATCCAAGTCATTTTTGAAGTTCCTTTACCATCAAATAAAAACAAAACCAATGTAGGTAGAACGAACAACAATAATAACAATGACGATAATAATAATAACAGTACTGGTAATTCAAACACTGATGCTCAAAAAAAAAATGCTAATACTAATGTTAATGGTAATTCAAACGCTTCCGATAATAGTGACAAAGTTAAAAAAAAATTTTTTGAGTTAACAAAAAGATGGTCTAATATTCCTGATAATTATCCAGAAAATTCAACACTCAAAACGAAATTGGACCAAATATCTTTATTTATCTATGGAATTCCTACCATAGGAGTTTTATTAAAAAATTCACTCCAAACATATTCTGCTACTTATAACCAATTTTCAGAGATAATTCTTCGTCAATCAAATGAGTACTTTATTGATTTTTTTGATGGAAAAATTATAATCGAAAGTATTTTTTGCCACACCAGAAATATAGTCCACCATCCCAGCTTGAGAGTTATTTTACTCCTAGAACAGAACTTTTACTCGATGACATTACAGGTGAAGAATTAATAGGAATTTTAAAATTAAATGACATAGATGAATCAATACCAAAAATCACTTCTGACAAATTTAATATATTGAGAAAAAAAATGTTCATCAAAAATCCATTATTTAAATCTTTTAACCCCTTCCTCAGGGTTACATACCAATCGATAACCAAATTGGCTATTATAGAAAGAAAAACTTTTATCTTAACTCAATCAATATTAAACCTCCAGAAAAACAACTTGTTTGCCGATTTAAATTTTGTAATAGATAGTTATCGTATTCTCAATTCAATTATCACTGATTATAAACATTATACTGACTTTGATTTCAATGAAGTAATCATAATGCTTGATGGCTATGAATTTTCCAAAATCTTTATTCATTATATAGATTTTGCTGATATATCATTGCTTGAACCCATAATTCAACTCCTTTTATTAAAAAAGGCAATAATCAAATTCTTCCACAGGAGCATGTACACATCTTCCTGTTGTAATTGCTTTGAGGTTAGGCAATTTGAGAAAATCTTTGCTGTTGTTATATAATATTCTATCAGGAATCGTCAAGTGATTTTGTTACATCTTAGGTCTATGTATGAGCAGTTATTTAATTCTTCGACTATTGATAGCCTTTTAATAGCATTATTTGATAAGTTTAACGAATTTAAATTCTCTGGGTATTTTCCATTGTTTGAAATAGTCATCTCATTAATTTTATTATTAAGCGAGACTTTTTTTGAGATTTCAAGCTCTATTGTTGATGTATTTCTTACTAGTTATAGATAATACAAATAATGTGTATTTCTACGAAAACAGAGCAAATATCGACATATAAAATATATACAGTATGCACAATTCTTCGAATGACATGCATTGACGTGCATTGGAATGCACGGGATCAAAGAAATAAAACAATGCTTTATCTTTTTCACAGCAATTTTTGAGCAAAGAAGGCCTTTTTCTGTTGCTTTTAGGCCTTTAACGTTTTTAAATGGCTCTTCATTTTTGGTTATTTGATATTTCAGTCTGATGGCAGCGAATTAAGACAGTTGTTTTCTATTTTTACTTTAACTATTAGTTTTCATAATAGATTTCTATTTAACTTCTGATTTGGTTTTCTAACTATTTATTTTTATGTTTATTTATTTGTTTGTTCTGTTGTAACTACAATTGAAGTTGATATTGCACCAGAATTACAATCAAATCAAATTGAATCCAAATAAATCACTGGATAAAATAATTTTCTGTCCTATTGTACAATTTTTGTTCATGTCTAAACCCCAGACATACTATACCGCATCAAAAAATGCTATATTAATGATATAATACAGTCTCAAAATTGTTAATAAATGCAATAAAATGGAAACATATTTATATATCTTCAAACAGCTCGATATAATTTCTATTGTAAATGACTTCTGGTTTCAATTGCTTATCTGATTTGAAACGGTATGAGGTTTGGAAAATTTCCAACCCCTTGATGATTGAAACATGTAAACCAAATATGATATTCATCGCTAGTGCGTCGACTTTGATTTGGAAAATATTGAGTAAATTCCAAAAAACAAAAGAAAAAGCAAAAGCAAAAAGAAAGAAACAAATTGTTTCAGTTGCTATTTTTTAGATGATAGTAACTGCCACAGCCAAAAGCATTTGAAGATATCCCGGAGACTCAATTACACCAATAAGCACCAACTGTTGAAGAACATTAAGCAGCACACACACATCTTGGAA
This sequence comes from Ascoidea tarda (nom. inval.), assembly GCA_030560485.1. Taxonomy (NCBI): domain Eukaryota; kingdom Fungi; phylum Ascomycota; class Saccharomycetes; order Ascoideales; family Ascoideaceae; genus Ascoidea; species Ascoidea tarda (nom. inval.). Next base: position 6,510 of record JAKTTS010000027.1, on the reverse strand, counting down.
ATATTGACTGGCTCTGGCTAGATCATTGTACCACAAGCGCTTCTGATTGTCAGCAGCAGCACACAACAAAGTGGAAGATCAAAGTGGAAGGCAAAACGTTTCAAGGTGGCATACTATTTGCTGAGCATTAACTCTTCATTCTGGCCTCTGCTTACAATCTTCTCATCGTCCAGCACCAACGCCTCTCTCTCCTCTCCTCCACCAAATTCCTCTCAACAAAAACACGTCACCGCATGTAGCTGCACTATAATGCACCCGCATTTTTGGATCTCGGCACACGTGCTTTCGCTGGGAAGGCCACTTTTGTGGGCTGGCAAGCAGCTGCTGCGACAGACTCCCAGCGTTGTCGGTGTGGATGTAAGAGTCTGGTGGATCGCTGCCTGCTCTTTGCGCTGGGGTTTGGTGTGCCTGGTCCTGGGTTCCAGCCCAAGGTTTGCTTGCGTTGCGAACGAGCGACAGCACCTTCTGGGCGGTCGGCGCTTATCGCTGGTTTGCGATTTGGCGTATGTTCACCATCTCTAGTGTATCTGCTGTATCTTCTTCCTCTTCCTCTTCCTCTTCCTCTTTCTCTTTCTCTGTCAGCTCCAATCCCTCGTTAGTTTCTGCTCTGCTTCCTCTTTTATCGCCGACCCTGCTTCCTGTGCTGCTTCCATCCTCCTCCATACTTTGCTCCCACTCCTCACACTGCTTCAAACATACATTTCCAACTTTTGAGGTGCTGATTCGCAACATTTATCACTGTTCTTTGTAACAAGACTATGGAAACCGAAAGGTTAGAAGATTCCACTGTTTATCATAAAAAGACGAGTAGCGCCATTAGCGACATCTCTTATAATGACGATTTCAAGACTTTTGATGCCAGCTCAACTTTCGTGGCCATAAGTGCAAATACAATAAGACGTCAAAACACCTTGAAAATACTAACAAATAGAAAGAAAAACTCAAAATTATATGGTAAAGACTCATTAAATATTCAAATAAACAATACCCCTACCCCTACCCCTACCACCACCACTGCTAACAATAATAACAATAATAATAATGAAATTATAATGAATACTGAAAATAAAAACCAAATAAATCGCCAAAATGATACTAATAATTTGAAAAAGTCATTTTCGTTTACTGATTCAATATCGGCTCATTCTTCAAATGATTCTTCAAATGATTCTTCAAATGATTCTTCAAATGATTCTTCAAATGATTTCTCAAATGATCTCTCAAACGATTTCTCAATAAATTTCAATACTAAAAATGTAAATCAAAACAGCCTAAATTTTATAAACAATCCCATTAAAACAAAACAAAGTAACCAAAATTTACTCAACAAATTAAACCATAACCACAACCACAACCACCATACTACAAATAATAGAAAAAAATCAAACTCTTTATCGCTCTACATCTCATCCTCCACATCCCCTCCTGATTTTTTCCACTCCGAAGAATACGACCAATTGTCCTCTCTATTTGTAGTTGCTACTCACTGCTTCGACTCAAACACTCTAAACTCAAACGATTCAGAAATTTGCTTGTCCTTCAACAAAAATGATATTGCTTTTGTCTACAACATCGATGAATCAGGCTGGGGCGAAGTAACTCTACTAAACCCTCTAAAAAAAGGTTGGGTCCCAATGAACTACTTTATAAAAGCCATCGATCTGTCTCTACTATTTTCTATAAACGACATCAACAACAAAAAAAACTTATCCTACATCCAAATTGCTGATTCAAGACTCTACCTAAAACCTCTATTCGCTGCCTCCACTAAATTCCTACTAAACCCAAAGGATTACTACAAGCTATCTTCAAACACATACACCTTCTCTATAGCCTACATCAACGAAATCAAAGACTCTGTTAGACTACTACTACAATACACAAACTGCTTATCAAGACAAGCTTATTCAATTCAAAACAGACCGCTATTAAGAAAAATCAGAAAGGCTCTACTAGCCGATTGGTATAACCTAATGACAAAAGCTGAATCCTATAAAGGCACTTCAAATGATAAAAAGATAGACATTCTCACCCTATTACTCTTTAAAGTTATCATTAAATCTTTAGCTTTTCTAGAAATTTGGGGTATAGAATCCGATGAATTATCAAAAATCCACAAAAATGATTCTAATGAAATTAATGAAATTAATCAATATAATGAAAATCCTAATGAAAATAAGGAAAACGAACGGGAGCATGAAAATAATAAGGAAAATGAACATAAAAATCACCTAAACTACTCATATGATACCTCAACAGATTTTGATATCTCAAATGAAATAATCCCTCCAGGTGATTCAACGATGTTGAATAAAACTGATTCAATTACTCAATCTAAAGACATTTCCAAAAACACTTCCCACGATAAAATTAAAAAATTATCTCAAATAATACCAGACTCTTCTTCTTTTACTACTTCAAAATCAATTTTAAAATCTCCCGATAAATCTCTAACAAACTATTCTCTCAAAACCTTACATATCGACACCACTCAAAATTTAGACAATACTCAAACTAATTTACCTGCTAATCAAAGCTCAACTCAAAAAATTAACCAAAATATGAAAAATGAAATCTCATTTTCAAATTTAACCGCCATCATGAATGAAATGCCCTCATCACTCAATAAATCTTCTCCTCCTACTCCCCCTCTTATAAATCCCAACGACTTTTCCAAAGCAAGAAAATCAATCATTAAAGAAAATGAAAATGAAAATGAAAAAGAATTATCATCACCCTTCAAAGTTGATAAAAAAGATTTTAACAAAAATCTAAGAAAAGCAGTTTCAACGCCTAACCATATTCAAAAAAATTCAAAAAGAAGTTCAAAAAGAAAAAGCAGAAATGATAAAATATCCTATTTAGATACCCCTCCTAATGCAAAGGCAAGATTAACTGAAATCAATCATTTATTATTCCAATATTTGAGCTTGATACTAGGTAGATTGGATATGATCGAGCATAACAATACTGGTTGTGAGCTATTAGAAACAATTGTTCATCAAATTATTTTACTACTAAGAGAAATCCTATTTATTGGAAAATCTACCACGACCTTGTTAAATTTATCCAATTATACATTAGATACCTCATTAGACAATTTATTATCTTTGGTAAGTGAATTAGTTTCAAGTGTTAAACAGTTGATAGCAAAGACGATATTAGAAGAAAATTCGGCTCCACTATCCCCAATATCACCAATTACAATCACTCAAAATGATTTAAGTGGTACTAGAAGTTGTTCTTACTATTATACAGTCGAAGGAGGAAAATTAATAGGTGTTGTTGCCAGAATGATTAGATCTGTTTCAAACTCAATAAAAAGTTGCCGCTATTTATTAGAATTATCAGGGGATTTTAAATTGGGTAGCGAAAGAAGATATCCGGATTTTCTGAAAATGGTTTTAACCCCCAAGGATTTTATAAGAAAATGTTCAATAGGAATTCTTGATAACAATAGAAATAGCAGAATTAGTAGTAGTACTTCAGAATGTAATATTCTGGAATATCTTCATCATCGTCGCTCAGCAAACTTATCTTCTAGCACCAATGGAACACTATCAAAATCAAAGCGTGAATCGCTTCGGTATTCTATTGTACGAGCCGGAAACTCTCGAAAACTTTCCTTGAGTGAGGCAGGAGCAAATCTATTACAAGAAATGCTTCCCAATTTCAATGATAGTTCCAAATTCACCGTTAGAACATCAGGGTTTTTAAAATATAAAGATTCACCTAATCAAGACAGTGAGTTGAAAAAAAATCCATTTTCCATTGAGAATGAAATATTGTTAGATGATAATGGAAAATTGCTTGGAGCGACATTCAGAGCATTGATTTACCTATTGGTAAATGAGTTAAATAAACCAGATCATTTTTTTTTTTCGACGTTCTTTTTGACTTTTAGAATTTATTCAACTCCTGCTGATCTTGTTGAAGAATTGATTAAAAGATTTGATGTTGATAATCTGGAGAGAAGCCTTATAATAGCTGGAAGCGAAAATAATGGTGAGGGTACTTCAGATACAAACAAACAATTTTCTACATTTGATTCTAGGGTGAAAAGTCGAAGAAGATTAATTTTAAATGTTTTTAAAGTTTGGTTAGAAAGTTATTGGAATTATAAAATGGATTACCCTTTATTACCCACAATTATTAACTTTCTTAATGAAAGTGCTATATTATATCTACCAGAAGATGTTTATCAGGTTATTGAAGTGTGTGCAAAACTTGCAGCTAATCCTCCGTTTGAGAATATGGATCCAATAGATAGTATTTCGGATGATTTACAGCTAGTAACACGAAGAATCGGTTTATTTAACAAAGATTATGAAGACGGATCTATTTCTAGCGTATCGATATTAAGCAATAATACCGGAAATGATTTAAAAGAGGTCCCAACGACAGACTCATCTTCCGGCTCATCTATCAAATCTAACATTACAATTTCATCTTGGATTTCAACCAATCATTTTGCATCAATGTCAAGTAAAAATCATATTGTCACAATTGAAAAAGTTATTGTACAATTTCGAAGCGCTTTGGGTAATTTATGGCCAAATTATGATCCAAAAATTAAATTGTATCGTCCTATTGATATTAAAAAAGTTCTCAACTCTTGGTTCATGATATGCAAAAAGAAAATAGAGTTTCCCAATTTTGTTTTGAAAAACACTTCGTTATTGAATTTTCACTGCATGGAATTATCTAAGCAATTAACAATTATTGAGTCTAAAATATTTGTATCGATTAAACCGGAGGAAATGTTAAATGAAAACTTTACTCAAAAAAAACTATATTTGATGAAAAGTAAAAATGTTGAGAAGTCGGTTTTGTTTACAAATTTATTATCTGAATATGTTGTCGATAGTATTTTACAACCCAATATAGCAATAAAAAATAGAATCAATAACTTGAAGTTTTGGATTAAAGTTGCGTATTGCTGTTTAGTTTTAAGAAATTTTAATTCATTAGCTGCAATAATGACTATATTGCAATCTGCTGCTGTTAGCAGAATTCAAAAAATGTGGAACTCTCTTCACCGAAAATACACTAATATGTTTAATTACTTGATTTCCATCATCCAACCAGACAAAAACTTTTATGTTTATAGGAGAAAATTGAAGAAATATTTAAACTCAAGAGAGCAGGTTAGTAATATACCCTTAGTTCCTTATATTAATTTATTTTTACAAGACGTTATATTTATTAATGAAGGCAATCCAAATTTTAGAAAGATTGCTGGGTATTTAAAATTGATCAATTTTGATAAACATAGTAAAATTGTGAAAATTTTATCAGATATGGAATATTTTCAAGTGGATTATTCTTCAACTTACAACATAGCTTCAGCCTCTCCATCTTCTGCAGCAAACCTCGGTTTGAACAAAAGGGATTCAGTGTTTTCCTTTGCAAGTTCTTACTCTTTCAGAGATCTAGCGACAAATGAAAGAATAACCATGTCTCTGATTCCTGCACTACAAGAGTTTATACTAATTGAACTTTTAAATACTCATTTATTATATATTAAAGATCCTGATAGAATGTGGAATATGAGTTTCTCCATTAAGCCCAAAAACTTTTAGAACATTGTTTAATTATTTTGTACATATACCTTAGATTTTTGGTTATATTTTTACAGACTGGTTTTTTTTTGCTTTTTTGTTTGTTTTTTATACTTTTTTTTGCTTTTTATTCTTTTGTTTGTTTGTTTATTTTTGTTGTTTTGTTTGTTATTGTTTATTTGTTATTTTTTTGCTGTGTACTATTGATTTAATTGTGTGAACTACACGATAAGGCTTGAATAGCCAATTCCTTAATAAATTATAATTGTAAGTGTTCCTGGACACTTTTGTATATTATTCAAAGTATGTAGAGTCAAAATCTGATCTTAACTAACCGCCGAAATCAGCAGCTTCAGCAGTTCCAGCAGCGACTTCAAACGTATTTGTTTTTGATAACATAACCACCCAAGCCCAAATTGATGAGTATACTGAGAATGAGCACAGCTACCATAGCCTTGATGTACTTGTAAACAGGCAATTCGCTGAGCTGGTCCAAGGCCAACTCGCTGGCTTTGTCACCAGCAACGTTTTTGGCCCTTTCGGTAGCAGTGTTCTTGAGCTTGTCCACAGAAACATCTTCTGGTTTGATGCTGTCGAGCTTGATATCACCAACGTTGTCCATTAATCCCATTTTGCTATGATAAACCTGATAATCGACTGTAGTTGTTTGCAATTCACTCTCTGTGAGACACTCAAAGGACAGGAAAAGCCATTTTTATATAGAGCTGAGACGATCTTTGGCTGGTGGATTGCTGTTGATCACTCTGATTAGGTTTAGCTTTGGAGGTTAAACCATCAGATCCAAAACGATAAAGAGCATAGTCTACCCAGAGTTGAAATTGCTCGAGCTTTAGTTCCTTTTTTTGCTTTGGAGCCTGAGTTTAGCCTATGAAACGAAACTGGCTTCTCCCACTTGACAATATGTTTGTTTCACCAAGTCGAATGAAAC
>JAKTTS010000279.1:0-20663 GCA_030560485.1 Ascoidea tarda (nom. inval.) | reverse complement strand
AATAACAATAACAATAACAATAACAATAACAATAACAATAACAATAACAATAACAGCAATAACAATAGTAATAATAATAGTAATAGTAATAATAAGAAAAAATCAAAACGAAATATACCCGCACAGAACAATTATACAAATTCAAGATCAACGACCCCAAGTATATCCATAAGACCTATAAAAAAACAAAAATTAAATCAAAATTTAATATCAAATAACGTTATATCTTCATCTACAAACTCCAAGAATAACAATAATAATATCAACTCAAACGAATCAATAAAGAGCTTGAATTCGCTTCAAAATTCAGTACTGCCTTCCTCAAATGATTTATCAAATGCCTACCCTAGTAACATATCAAAACTAAATAATGACAATAACAGCATAGATAATCATAATATCAACACCAATCCTAACCTTATTACAAACAGCGGTATCGATAGTGGTAATGATAATTACAACATGAATTTATTAAGCAATAATAATAGGAATAATAACAGTAATAATGACAGTACTCATAATTCCAACAATATTATTATTAATAATAATAATAACAATAACAACCATAGCAATAACAAAAATAGCAACAATCATAATAACATGCATTCAAACAGTATAATATCAAATAATAATGGCAATGAAGGATCCCAAACAATAGTAGGTGTAGAAGAGGACAATACTTTATACTGTTTTTGTCAACAAGTTTCTTATGGCGAAATGGTTGCCTGTGATGATGTAAATTGTAAATATGAATGGTTTCATTATAAATGTGTTGGTTTAACTCAGCCACCTGAAGGTTCATGGTATTGTTCAAATTGTTTGAGAGAACAATCAAAGGAAAGTAACCGAAAAAAAAGAAAAAGAAAAAGAGGAAATCAATAATTTTATAAAATTTTTATTCATATACATTAATATATATTCATATATAACTGATATCTAAATATGGAAAAATTTAACTGGCAAATACTTGATTTGATCAGGATGTGCCACATCATCTTTAGTAGCAATGCCCAATTGAATAAGATCACCCCAGACTAATCCAGCTTTTTGATTTGAATAACCGAAATGGTCAAATAGTTCAATTTCATTGGCTTCTTGTTCCTCTTCTTTAATATTGTTACTGTCTTCATTAAGAATTTTATACTTTTCACCCTTTGGACCATCTTCAATGACCACTTTTTTGTGAAAATCAGAATTGGAAAGAATACCCCATAGCGACCAAAAAATATTACTTGCTGCTCTCCAGGCGATTATATCGTTATACAAGATTTTCACTTGTTTTTCCAATTCTTCAGTATCGTTGTGAATAGTTGAATGGTATTTAACATAACTAGCTAAGAAATTAGTGATTTGTTTATCGCTGGGATAACGATCTTCGACCAATAAATGAGCAGTTTCACTATTAGTATAATCAGCCAACCATTCCATAAAATGATTTGCTATATCATAAGCAGGGACGTTTGCACCGGCATATTCAAAATCGATAACGACCAATCTTTTATCTTCTTTTTGTTCTTCCTCTTCATTTACGTTATTGTTATCGTTATTGTTTTTATTGGCATTTTCGTTTTCATTGTCACTTAAATTGGCATTGTTGAATTTTTTTAAAATATCTCTATGGGTGGAGGTTGTAAATAAGATATTACCGTATTGAGTATCATTATGACAAAATACTAGGGAATCCTTTAAGTCTTGGATTGATTTGTATCTATTATATAACCACAATTTGTATTTATTGATGATGTTTTTGTAAGTTTGGAAATCGGATAACAAGAAATTGGAGGCGTCGATTTTATTTAAATTGAGAGTTAGTTTGGTCAAGTTCAACCAATCGTCGATTCTTTTCCAAATTGAAGGGCCATCGTTAATTTCAGAGTTATTTAATTGAACACCTATATGTAATTGTTTCATTCTTCTTGCTATGGTTCTCGATAGTTTGAGGTCAGCTACTTGAGTAGGTTTTAGTACTTGAGCATTATTCAACCATTGCTCCAATCTGCCATTTGAGAAGGAGCCCAATAGTTTGGGGCCGATATTTTTTTTTGATAGTCTTGACAAGACCAACAATTCATAATCTCTGTCGATTAGAGAATCAGAACCTGGGCCATAGATTCTTAGTAATAGAGGATTCAAGTAGTAGATAAATTTATTCTTTTTCAATGTTTTTGAAGAAGGAGGATCGATTTTGTAGATTACATTGGTTAAAGCACCGGAGATGTTGGAGACATTTAAATCAAGAGCTAATTTTGAAGGTAGCTTTGACCATTTGGGGATATTCAAAGATTTGATTAGAGATAGGATGTCTTGTTTAAAGTAGTCTGAAGGCAAAGTGTTATCTAGAGTTGCAGCGACTGTGGGGATAGAGTGTTTGTTATTGTTACTATCGTTATCGTATTCTGAATCGTAGCCTTGTTCAGTATCAGATGGACCAGACAAGTAGTCGTTATTATTTAAATTCAACGAAGTGGATACTGATTTGATGGAATTCGATCTTGCAATATAGGAAGGCTTTGATTTTAATCTTGGGCCTTGAGAAGTTTTTTTTGAGTTTGTGTGGGATGAAGTGATGGAGTTAGCTAAGGACATTATTAATTCTGGGAAATAAAGAGAAGTAGCAAAGATGTTAAAGAAAGACAAGAGAAGAGAAGGTGAACGTGAAACTGGAAGGTATGAAATAAAAAGAAAAGAAAAGAAAAGAAAAGAAAGTAAGTGTTGAGAAGAAAGAGAAAAGCAAGTGATTTTATAGTAATGAAAGAATGTAAATTGAGATTGATTTAAATAGAGTTTTTTTAGATAACAAAAAGAAAAAATAGACCCAACAAAAGCAGCAAAAGAGAGGAAACCAAAAAGAAGATAATATTTTTTGATCAGGTATATGAGTTAAGATTGCGAAAGAGGATAGAATAAAGTTGGATAACGAATTATTGGTGAGATATGCAAATAAACAGTCGGAATTAGCGAAGAGAAGCGAGAAGAGTTTGAAATAAAAGGCAAAACGAAAACGAAACGATATTAAAGGAAAAAAGAGAAAAGACTGAAAAAACCAAAAGGCAGGAAAGGGACTTATTAAATTTGGATCCCGGTTCTGGGGACATAGGGCAGTTTCGGCAACCGGAACTCGCTATCAAGGGCTTACTGGTTGCAAAACAAGGAGGGGGTTCCCCTCGGATATGGCACGGTGAAAAATCACAGACAGCAGATTCAAAGGTGAGACATATTCTGTGTGATTCGGAAATGCTTCTGCCCTGTTCTTTGGGCTGTTGGTAAAAAATGAACAGGGTACCGACTTACAGCAACATGATAAATACAGCGAGTGGTGGCTATGTATGGATATGTTTTGTGAGTTGACGAATTGATTGATTGAATCTACCAATGGATTTCTACCAATTGCAATATGATGTGATGAAAAAAGACAGTGAAAACCTGGCAAAAGTTGAGAACGTACAAGTGAAAGACTGGCTAAGAGAATGTTGAAAAGATCAGCAGTACTATTGTTCTAGGAAACTACTTTCTATTGTTTAGAACAATGTGGAAATTGATAGCGCCTACCAGCGCCGGATTCTGCTTGCGTAAAAGTAGTCACAGAACAGCCGAAAGGGACCAAGTGAGATACCAGTTGGGATACCGAGCGTTGATATGATGGTCTTCGGGTTGCAAAACCATCCAGTGATCACAAATTGAGCCGAGATGGTTGGGATAAACACTGCAAAGAAAAGCTTGATCGGCGCATGCCAAACCGTCAAAAGGGTTGTCACTCGGCAGCAGCTCTTGTCCCATTGGCTTGCTGTCTTAGCTGCGCTGCTCAATGAGCTCATCACCACGAAAACTTCATCCAGATTTTGACCCAGAACCGCCAGAGCAAGCGAGAGCACAGTCCAAAAGGGGCCAATAGGCCCTCGTCCAGCGTGGCAATGACGTATCGCACGTGCATGCTGCTATTGGCTGTTTGCCAGCTATTTGTACCACTTATCTGGTAACATTTTCTCAGCCATTTGGCTCCGATTCCCCCTTTCGTGTGCTAATAATAAGGTCTAAGCCAGCTCCAAAGAGCCACAAGTGCGGGTAACACACAAGAAACTGCGAGAGACGCTCTTTGGAGAAGATTTACCCGGTGCTGTTATTTTTCTGCCAGCGTCTATTTTTACATTGGGAAATTGAACGTAATTTTAGAAGCGAAATAAAGGAATAAAAGAAAAACAAAAGGAAAAAAAACAAGAATGAAATTTCACCTAGTTTTCTCCTAGAAATTGTATTTCAACTTTAATACCAACACCAATATCAACCCTTTTAACAGTTCAATTAAGCCAAAGTCAAGCAACAATTCAGTAATAATCTTTTTGATATAAACAATAAAAACAACTGTCTTGCACAGCAGATCACTGGCTCGCTAGTCAACTTTCTCGCTTTTTTCTCTTGCTTTTTTCTTTATATTCTTTCGTTTTCTTCACCTCTCTTTTGTTGTTCTTTGTTTGGTTTATAACTAATCCCTTTTTGACACTTTGACTACATATTTTGTATTTCAATTAGCCAATTAACCAAATCACTTCTTTATTCCCTTTTTATTCTTATTTTTTCGCTTCACTTACCAAAAATGGGTTTATTTAAAAGAAGAACTCCAGGCACTAAAAATCAAAAAAAAATTAATAAAAGCAATTCCTCCAACAGTTTTGCTTCAAAAACAATCAATGATATTGGAAATGCTCAAACTATTCACGAAAATAATCCCCAAAATAATCACGAAAATATTCAAAAAAATGTCATTAATCCAAACAAAAATATAGAACCAAATAATAATTTTAATAACTTTAATAATAATGGCAATAATGGTAACAATCTGAATAATAATAACAATCTTAACAATCTGAATAATCTGAACGACCACGATAACAACCTCAATAATACTTTACTAATCCCTTCGATGCCTTCTGTCCCTTCTTTAGTCTCCTCTCGAAATAATTCAAATCAAAACTCAAAGGTTAACACTTTTAACAGTGAACTAGAATTGAAACAGATTCCTCAAGGTAACTTTAAAACCTTGTCTATAGTCGATACTAATACTACTAATACTAACAATAATGATGACAATTTCAATACCAATTTCAATACCAATTTCAATGCTAATAGTATTAATACAAACTTTGGTAGTAATTTTAATAACAATTTTAATAACAATTCGAATAATAATTTCAACAAATTTGAAAAGAAACCAAAAAAAAAAAGATTCTCTATTTTATCCATTTTTGCAAAATCAGAATACAATAAAGACATCAAAAAACTATCAAATAACATCAACACTTTTGAAGACCAAACCATATCAAATTTAATTGTAAACAAAAAACCCCAAAGGAAATCAAAGGCAAAATCAATAGCAAATTTAGATGCCATATCAAAAACCATCATCAGCTCTTCTCCAATTAAAACCTCAAGATCAGTTTCAAATTCAACTCAATTAGATTTTAATAACATCAATGACATTAATGACATTAATGACATTAAGAACATTAACACTAATAATTACTCTTCTAATAACATCAACAACAATAATCCTAATAACTATTCAAATAATAACATCAATGACATTAATAACACTAATAAAATTAATAACACTAACAATAATAACAACACTAACAACACTAACAACACTAGCAACACTAGCAACACTAATAACCACTCCACTAATGATCTAAATTCTTTTCTTTATCAAGACAAACAAAATACTAAAAGCATCTCTCAAAACAACTCAAAGAGTAACTTGGTCTATAAAAACTACTCAAAATCAAAATCGAATTCAATCTTACGCTCAAAATCAGCTTTTGACCTAAACTCATTCATGAGCAAATCAAGCAAGACAAGTAAATCAAGCCCAACCAAAAAACATTATAAAAACAATAAATCAAACAAGAATTGTAAAAGCCTTTATCCCGATGATGAAAAACTACCTGATGTGCCTCCTGCTTTTCTATTCGATGCAAAATTATTAACTCCTAAAACTGTTATCGCTTATAGAAAAAACCATCCTGAAATGGTTCCAAATATCTCAAATAGTGATCAAAATAGAAGATATACTAAATCGTTAAATCCGTCAGTTTTCCATATACCAAGAAATATGACCACTACTAATGTTAGTACTGCTGCTACCACTATCACTACTCTTAATAATAACAATGTTAAAAATGTTATAAATAATAGGCCAAATAGCAAGAAAAACGATAATAAAAGGGCTAATACTAAATCTCAAATCTCTCTCCACCCCTTACCTAAACCTCCTTCAATGTCAAATTTCGATGATTTATCATCAAATGAAGAAATTAAAGACAAAAGCACCCCTGAAAACTTACTCAATATTGAAAAATTGGAACAAAAAAACTATTCTCTCGATCCTAATTTCATTCCAAAAAATATATCCAATAATTATCATGATTTTCATGACAATCATACAAAAAATTTTAATGCCAATCAATTAGTTGATGTTAACAGTTAACAAACATAAAATTATTTATGATTTTTTTTATTTTACTTTACTTTTTTTCAAACATGTTTTCAAACATTTTTACAATAACTTTTTACTCTCCCATTTTTTTTATATTTATATAATTAGAATTTTTAAAGCAATTTCGGGTTTTGTTTTTAATTTTTTTTTTATTTCTGCATATTTTAATCATTAATTGGTTTTTTTATTATTTTTTTATTTTTTATTTTCTTAAAAATATTCTTTTCTTCATTTTTTTTTTCTATTTTCCTTCATTATTTTTTATCAATTAATTTCGATTTCAAACTATAAATCAGTGGTATAGATTAATATTAATATATAATATAAAACTAAAAAAAGATATAAATCAAGTATTCTATTTGCAAAATCGTACCTCATCAATTTCCATAGGATTGAACTAACTAAATGAAAATGATAATTCAACCACAAAAAAACAATTTCTCAAGTCAATTGACATCGCAAAACACATAAATCAATATGGTTATGTTCTCCATAACACTCATGGATCTTGAGCTAACAAAACTTCAGCATCATCAATTTGTTTTATCGCAAGATGCAAATTTTCATCACCATTATAAGTCTCGACAAAATCTTTCAAACTTACCAAATGCTCATTGATTTTTTTTCTTAGTTCTGGAATCATCTGTCGGGTGTCTTCCAAGACTTCAACCTGTTTTTTCAAATCGTATTCGTCTTTATCAGGATTGTTCTTCATTTGCTCAATAACATCCTGTTGTTCTTTAAGCTCAACATGGTAGTATCTTTCTTCCTTGATTAAACGTTGAAGAGCCTTGGTTTTGATTTGAAGCTTTGTTAATGCCATTTTTTCCCCTGAAGCAATATCTCTGTAAAATACCAGCGACAGTAACACCCAGTTGTTATTCTCTGCTCGTCAATTGAAGCTGATATAAAAGCTCTTCATCCACTGAAAACCACCAGGCTCATTCTCAATGTCCTCACAAAAGGGAATGTGGCGCGCTGCACCCCTTTCCATCATCGCTACCGCTTCCACCGCCCTTATTGCTCTTTCTACCGCCCTGCAAGGACCTTGAAACCTCTTCCACCGCCCTGGGGAGCGGTAAAAGCTTCCACTGTAAAGCCCCTCTGCACCTCTCCTTCCGCCACACATGCGCCACAGCGCTTTTGCTGAACGAAAAAACGAAAAAATTTGTTTTTGATTCAGGATTTGTTCAAAGTTTCTTCGTCTTCTTCTTTCTTTCAACAAGAAGCTGCTGGTGATACCTCTGCTGCCCATCGATTACTCATGAGTTCGGACACTGACATCGTTGCTTCTGTTCTTCAAAAGCTCATTGAGCCAGGAACGTACAATGCCTCGTCCTCTTCCTCCTCTAGATCACCAGACTCTCATCGCCTCAGCTCTTACACTGACCTTACCAATCAGCTCAACTCATCGATAAACAATTTCAAACAAAAGATTTCACGATTGGATGTATACGAAAATGAGTTGAAGTCCTTACAAAAGGAAATTGCAGAAGGTGGCTCTCACCAGAAGAATCCTCAAATCGAAACAAAAAACAATGTAGATTCAACAATCTCCAAACAATCTAATAAAAAATCAAACAACAAAATTTTGGATCTACTAAACCAAAAATTCAAATTAGTTGAAAAATCCAAATCTCTATTCAACGAAAAAATAGAAGAAGCAAATCAATTGTTGAAAAATATCGAATTATTACAAAAAAATGACTCCTTTCAAGATCTTCATTTGCAAAAAGGTTTGTTTGATAGTGTCAATGAAAAGATCAACGATGATAAAATCGTTAATAATCCATCCCTTTATCAAAACGAAGAGGGGTTGCCATTTATGGAAATTAAAGAAGAACTAGATGAAAATGGCAATATTTTAAATTCTTCTGTGGAACCTCATAATTCCTTAATAGTAAATCAAAAATTATCAGATTTAGATAAAAATATAACTAAAAAAACAATTCAAAACAAATCTTCAAAATCAATGAAAACTATAAATAAACAGCAAAATAATGTCAATTTTCAAGATAATTCAAATTTCCCACTCATGGAGATCAGAGAAGAATTAGATGAAAATGATAATGTGATTAGTTCCACTGTTTCTCCTCACAAACCTTTCAATATAAATGAAATGAAAAATAATACAAAAAATCACCAAGTTAAGGATGAGATCAAAATAAAACAAAATCCCGAATTAGATCAAAAAGAAACCCAAATTACTCCTGAAATCAATTCCAAAATAAAAACTCAAATAAAAAACCAGAATATAAATCAATATGATTTCGATGAAATTAAAGATCTAATGAAAGACATGTACATCGATCATGAAAAAATCAACACTGAAAATAAAAAATTTCAAAAAATCGATGAAATTGATGATGAAATTAAAAAAATTGATAATGAATTGAAAAAAATTCATACCAAAAATCAAAAAATTGAAAAACAACTATTATCTCACAATTTACATAACAATCAAGATAACGGTCAAGATAACCATCAAATTAAAAATCAAAAAAAAATTACTGAAAAAAAACCAAAAACACAACCAGATAATAAAATCAACATTGATTTTGCCTTAAAAGATACCCCTTTATATATTCATAACGTTACTGATAATGATGATATTACACTCAGTGAAGCATCTGAGCGAATAACTTCAATTTTGAATATTTCAAATGATCTCCCAAAAGATTGGACACCGGATAAGCCTGCGATAGCTACTGAGGATCTTTTGGAATTACAAATGTTAAATGAAGAACTAGCAAATGATGATGATGTTGTTGTTGATATGCATTTTGAAGATGATGAAGAATGGGAATTCGAGTTTTCATCTGATGAAGATGATAACAGTAATCACCAAGCCAATCTCAATAACCAAAATTTAAAACCAAAATCCTTAACTGATAATACCAGATCTAAAAATTCAATTGAATTTGATCGATCTCTACTACCTGTCCCAAAAGAAGCATCAAAACTATTTTTGAATGAAATATTAAAAATCAGAATGAAAAATATCAAAGAAAATCAAAATCTCAACGAAACTAAAGAAATTAATGAAAATCAAGACGATAATGAAAATCAAACCGATGATGATGCCTTGTTAGCTGAAATAATGAGTAAAACTTCAATTAATAGTGATTCTGATGATGATGATGATGATGATGACTATCAAAAATATATATATCAAGAGCCCAACACTCAAGTACTGAAAACAAAAGCATTTCCAAAAAAAAATAAACTGGAAAAATATAATCCGTTGAATTCACATGGATTTCAATCTGAGATCATTTTGCCTGAAGATTCTTATTTACCAAATCCTGAGTTGGACCTCCAAACCATAAAAGCGAATTCCGAATTCACTATAAAGTCTAACTTAAAAAAAGGAAAATCTAAAAAAAAGAAAAAATCTGTTTCTTTTGCTTCCGAACTTCAAATTAAAGAAATAGAAAATGTTTCAAAAGAATTAAAAAATATTTATGATAATCCTGCAAACCTACCAACAAGAAAAATGTCTAGATTCAAACTTGAAAGAAATAAATATTATAATCTCGATTCAAGTTATCCTCCCCATTTATTAGGTCATGCTATTTCTGCCGGTTTCACAGATGAAGAGATCATTAAAGAAGAAAGTGATGAGGATGAATATGATGATGAAAAAGTTAAAAAAGGGAAAAGTAATGCCAGCATTGTTAAAGATATCAAAGACAGATTTATTGAGAATAATCGCAATGCTTTTAATTTCAAAGATAATAAAAATTCTGATTATGATTTTAACAAAATAGTTTCAAAAGAAATTTCTAAAAAAAATGCATCTTTTCAAAATCAAAATGTTTTAGGTTCTATTAATCAAAAAGCACCCTTGAAAGAAAAAGTTAGCAAATTTAAAAAAGATTTAAACAGAAACAATATGCATTCAACCGGTTTTAGATCAGAAATAATAACAGATTCTTCTCTAATTGATCCTTCTAAAACTATTACTCTTGAAAAAACTCGCCCTATCAAACCAGGTTTGGAAAAGAAGTATAAAGGTTTATTTATTGAATCTAAAAGACCTATTCGAAAAAAGCCATCAAATAAGATTAATAGATCTTTAGAGTCAAAGGAAAAGACTTTAGAAGAAACATCAAAAGTCAATGAAAACACCGGAAACAATTTTGATAAAAAACCTTCTAAACTCTCAAGGTTTAAGCAAATGAGGGAGACTGAAAAACAACATACTAATCAAGGCGTTCTGGTATCAAATAATCTAGATAGCTTTAACTCTTTGAAAAATTCACAAACATCAACTCTGAAAAGAGTTTATAAAAGTGATCTTCAATCATTAATTAGAAAAAAAAAAATTAATGATAAAAATGCAAATGTATCAATCAAAATCCCTGAAGTTAAACCTGATTATTTGAAAATTTTGAAACAAGAAAAAATTCAGTCAAAAAAAAATAAAATGAGAAAAATTGAAAAACAAAGAGTTACGATGAAATCTAAACAACCACATCTCAATTCAGAAGGGAAGCTCGATTATGAATCTATTGATGATCTCGATGGTATGGCTCAAGCATACATAAATGGGTTATATGATGATGATATTGAACAAAACAACAATCCAGGATCAATAATAGAAAGGCCTGAAGATATTGAAAAATATAATAGTCAAATAAATGAATTGCAAAAAATGTACCCTGAAGAGTTTGATTTAATAGATGATGAGAATAGACAATTTTATGAGGAAAAAAATAAAGAAAATGAAGACTACAGTGAAAATAATAATAAAGACCAAAAAAATGATGGAAATGATAATGAAGAAGAAGATAGACCAGTTTTATCAAAAGAAATTCATGAACATGAGCCCAATGAGTTTGATGAATTAGTTGATAATGATACGTTTGATGAAGACATTTTTGATCAAGAGTTATCATTGGATTATCATCGACTAAGAGATAAGTTTATTAATATGAATGGGGGTTACAAGAAAAGAGCAGATGAACTAGAAATTGAACCTATTGATAAACATGGCAATACAATTAAAGTCAGTAGATTTAAAGCAGCGAGATTTATTCCAAAAAATAATTAATTTGGTAAATACTACTAAATGATTTTTTTAATTTTTTTTTTTAATTTAATATAGACTTATATTTTTCTTTCTTTCAATTTTTTTTTTGGTTTGCCATGACTGTCGTTAATAATTTTATTTTTTTTTTGTTGGGTTATTCTCATTATGTACCATCATTCGTTATGTCTTAAGTTATGTACAATTTTAAATGTTTCTGTTTTATAGCGTGTTCAAATTAGCATCTAAGATGTGTATAAAAAGTAAATAAAAGGATGTTATATTATATTATATCATAATGTATTCTATCGTAATGTATTCTATTGTATTGTATTCTATTGTATTGTATTGCGTTGTATTTTATTATAATATATTTTAAATGAATATTAAATTAACCTGGAGTTATGAGTGGTTTTCTTTCATTGAATCATATACAGTTAAAAACCCGCCAACTAAATGCAAAGAACCATTAACATATACGTCGATTTGGGATTCTGAGTTATTACTGGCAATATTATTGACGAATTTAATTGAGGATTCAATATCATGGAAAACCAATCTTTGAGAAATTTCATCTAAGGATTTCCAGGTATTTGAGGTTGAATTTTGAACCTCTAAATTATCAACAGCCTTTTTATCAGTATTGATTGAGACTAAATCAATTGAATAATTTCCAGAGGCCCAAGTGACATTTGTCGTGAATAATACGTAATCGAAATTTGCAGTGGGATAGATAGTATGATGAAGACAAGTCACTAAAAGAGCAGCATCTCTTTTTTGTTGATTAAATAAAAGAATTCGAATTTTTTTTTTGTCGTTTTGGTTGGTTACATTTTTAAACCAATTGGCAGAAGCTTCAATCGATTCTTTTGTATGAGCACCATCAAGATACCAAGTTAAATTTTTATAAGCAAAATCGAGCAATGTTTGACATCTACCTAACCATTGAGTTTTTTCTAGACCGATTTTAAATTCATTGGGTAAGGAAAGCGAGGTGTCGAGATTATTTGGTAATACTTTTAGTTTTTTTAAATGTTGAGTTGCTAAAGCTATTGATAAAGAGGCATTATACTTTTGGAAGTCGCCAGCTAAACCAAGTTTAATTGAGGATAGTTGAGGGTGAACTGGGACAATTGATAAAGGTGATTCTTTTTCCTTTGCTCTTTCCTTCAAAACATTCAAGCCCTCAGTTGGCTGGCCGACTATTGTATAAGAGTTTGAGTTTTTCTTAAAGATTCCTGATTTGTTCCAGGCAATTTCAGAGATAGTGTTACCAAGCATGGTAGTATGGTCGATACCCAAGGAGGTTACTCCAGTGCAAGTGGGAGTGTGAATCACATTGGTTGAATCATATTCACCACCAACACCAACTTCGTAGATAGCAGTATCGACACCTTCCTTCATAAAAACATGGAAGGACAATAGGGTTAGGAATTTGAAGTAGCTTAGTTTTGTCTCACTATGTTTAAGAATATTCCAAATTTGAAAGAAATATAGAGTGAAATCTTTTTCGGGAATGGGAGACCCGTTGATCGAGATTCTTTCTCTAACACTCTTCAAATGTGGAGAAGTGTATAGGCCAATTTTGTGAAGGTGTTTCGGAGAGTATTGTTGCAAGATCGAGCTGGTGAAAGCGCATGTTGAGCCCTTACCTTTAGTTCCAGTGATATGAATGATATTCAATTTGTTGAAGTCAGTGGGATCGTAGCCTAGTTCGTGAAGCCAACTCTTCATCTCAGCCATCGAGCTGGGTGTCTTCTTAACACCAGACTGTTTCAATGCCTGAATGTAGGCAAAATTGGATTGCAACGAGTTCAAAACATCTATAGCTTCCTTCAAAAAAACGACAGTTAGCAGGGCACAGGAAAACAAAAGAACAAGGCTGCTGTACATACAGTGTAGGTGTGGGAAGACATCAGTGAATAAAGACGACGAAAAACGAGCATATAGGAAGCAAAAGAAGCTGAAAAAGCCTTTCTGGTGAGAATTTACACCAAAACGAGAGCCTCGACAAATCGCGATGGAGGTTGGGTTTGGGGACCACTTCTGCGGGTCGCTCACAAAAACGCATTTCCCGCATGAACTGTCATCAACTGTAAATAGCACAGCAACACACATGCATTACGCAATGTTTACGCTAAGTCAGCGCTGAGTCAGCCATCCACCGCGCTGGATCTGCAGCGACTGTTTTCTTCTGCGCGAGCTTCTGGGTTTTGACTGCTGGATGAGTTTTGCTTCTGTTGCTTATTCTCGTTCTATTTATATTCCAGCTGTAAATACAAAGCACTTTCCATCCCCAGAAACACCTCTCTCTCCACCACCACCATGAACAGGCACCAGATTGACGAGAAAAACAGTATTGCCCAAGTATGTTTTGTCACCCTCTTAGGTTGTTTCCTTTGCACATTGTTCCCTGCTCTCTTTCCCTTACTCTCGTCCCCTTTCCTTCTAGAACAACTTTCTTTCCACACTTATTTGAGACTTCAGGCACTAACAAATCAGCTGCAACCCTTCCATTGTCGTTACTGCACAAATGAATATAATTTGTAATATAATTTATATTTATTTATTTGTTATATTATATCATATTATTTTCTTTCGTACCATTGTCTTTTATTCCACGCATGTATAGCTAACTGCTTCATACAATCAACTCTACAAGGACTTCACCTGCACAAACCTATCGGAAATTGGTAATTACCATATAATAAAACCAATTGGCGAGGGCTCCTTTGGTAAGGTCTACCTAGCCTACCACAAGTTCACCCAGACAAAAGTTGTGCTCAAATCCGGCTCAAAAATCGACTCAAATGTTGTAAGAGAAGTCTACTACCATAAACAACTAAAACACTCTAATATAGCGAAGCTATATGAGGTCATCATCACTGAAAAATACGTCTACATGGTTCTTGAGTACTGTCCTAAGAGTGAACTACTAGAATACTTGATCAAAATCAAGAGGATACCTCTTGACGAGGTTAAAAAGTTCTTCAGCCAAATCTGTTCAGCTGTTCTATATGCCCATTCAATGAATTGTGCCCATAGAGACTTGAAACTAGAAAATATTCTTCTAGATCGAAAGAAAAACTGCAAATTGACTGATTTTGGCTTTTCAAGAGAATGCCATTCAAAATCAATCCTAGAAACGATTTGCGGTACCGCTGTTTATATGGCTCCAGAATTACTACTAAAAAAAAAATACTCTGGCTTCCAAATAGATATCTGGTCTCTAGGTATCATTTTTTACACTCTATTATACGGCCAATATCCATTTGACGAAGACGATGAAATTAAAACTTCTTTCAAAATCATAAATGATGACCCCGTTTTCAAAAATGACATCCCAGATCAAGCTATTGATTTATTAAAAAAATTACTATCAAAGGATCCCTTAAAGAGACCTTCAATCGAAGAAGTCTTAAAATCCCCATTTTTAGCTCCTTACGGCTTACAAAACTTGGAAAACTCTCTTTATTACACCAAATATTCTCAAAACTTTAACCAAAATCAGTTTTCTTCAAAATCTGAACGATACGTTTATAAAAACCTAAAACGAATGGGCTTCGATGTATCAAAATTAAAAGACTCAATCCTAAAAAGAAAATGCGACCCTCTATGTGGTTTATGGGAATTACTACTAGAAAAAGAACGGAAAAGAATTGCCCACAAAAGAAAAAGATCTTCAAGCAGAGCAACAAGCATATTAAGAGTTGGTGAATCTGCCTCAAGAAGAGTTTCGCAATTACTCGATAATTCCCTGTCGATTTCAAGAATAGTGACTGCTTCTTCAAAAAATAAAGACATCCCAAATGATGATAAAATTTCTCCCACAACTAACATTATCAACTTTAATACTAATGACATTACTAATCAAAATTCTAATACTAAAAATAGTGTCACTTTTGCAATACAGGGATCTGAAAATGATAATATGAATAATAGTTATAATCATGAAACCGATAATAACAATGATAAAGAAATTTATAATATTGACCATTCAAAATGTTCAAATAACAGTCTTGCAAAAAGCTCAGAAGTTACAAGCAACTCGTCCTCTTGTGATCTCAAATATGTCACCTCTCTATCTCCAAAAAGACCAGCAAAATCAAATTTAATAAAAAAATTATCTCATCTCTTTTCTTCAAAACATCATTCAAACTCTAATAACAATCATAATAATAAAATCAATCTAATACTGTTCAATAATAATCATAATCATAATCATAATAACAACTCTAATAGCAGCAATAGCAGCAATAACAACAGTATAAAGAGTAATAAAGACAACTTAACAAAACCAAATGGTCAGCGATATTTCGTCAATAGTAAAAATAGTAATAACGACTTGTACAAAAACAAAGAAAGAAATATTTTCAATCTTCGTATTTCAAAACACAATAATCCAAAATTATTCTTATCTAGTTCAGCTAAACAACAAAATAAAAGCTCAAGCGATATTAGTAAAATTAGTAGTAATAATACAATACATGGTGAAAAAAGCACTTTAACTTCATTAGATAGCAACATTAATAGCAATAGTAATACTAAGAATCTACTTGTCACAAGAATAAAGCTTAAAGAACCTATATCTTTAACCAGTAATGAAATTCGCAGACCTTTGATAAACAATTCCAACATAATTAATAATATTAATGGAAACATAAAAGAGACTAATGCCAATGACCAAGAAACTCTCTCAGGAAAACAGGGAACTAAAAATAATCTAAATAATAACGTCATCACTGGATCCAGTGACAAAGATAGTAGCATCACTTTGAACAACAATAAAAAGTCGGGTGAACATATTTATTTTGAAGAAAATACTCTCAAGGAAAAACCAACATCTTTAACTCCAAATTTATTGTCTGCAGATGATATTGTGAATCCTAAAAATTTAGGAAATAAAAGAAGACCTGCGTCTGTTATATCCCAATATTCAACTTTATCGCAAATGTCAGAAAACTCCGGATATTCTTATAATACAAATTATTCGCAAGATACATCAACTACAACATCAAATAACAACCGCCCACTTTTTCAAAGAGGATTATCTTCAGATTACTCCTTAAATTCAAAACATAAAGGGACATTATCTTTGGTATCAAATTCAACAGACACCTCAGAACAATCCTCACTTAAAGGATCCTTTTATGATTCTAGAACTTCTTCTCCAGATCCTTTTTTCAATAGAAATCCCAGGTCAAATACCCCAGTAAATTTACGCAAAAACTCATCAAGTTCCACAAAGAGCAAAGGCAAGGGAAAATTGCAAAGAGATTATTCATCGTCATCTTCTACTTCTATTATAGCATCCACAAGACATCGCCATCGTCCCAACAAAAGCTCTTCCAGTTCAATTCCACGAGGCCGATCTAAAGGCTCATATCAAACCACAGCAATTCACTCAAGCAATGAATATATTAGAAGAAAAAAATCGCCATTGGGAACTCCACATGCTCATTTATACAATCTTTCAGCTAAACCAAGAACAAAGTTTTCTTTATCTAAGAATGATAAAGAAGTTAGCAAAAGTTTTATCATTGAAGAAGAGGAAAGTGATAACGAAGAAGAATTTCCCAACAATAATTTGAATAACCTTAACAATTTGAATAATCTTAATCTTAATAATACGAATTTTTTAAGTTTTAGTGATAACTCTCAAATATTGGATAATGACTATGAAGAAATCAATGGTGTGAAAAATTTGCTTTTGGCTACTGAAAAAACACACACTGAAGACCATGATAATATGAATTCTAAACAAAATTTTAAAGAAGATAGCATTGATGATTTTCGGTATCTTCATCAGAGCTTGTTGAAAGCCAAAGACGAAAGTAAGAAAAAGAACAAGCATACATCTGCTTAAGGAGAATATTTTATTCAACTCCATCTTATAATATATGACATGATTTAGATATAAAAAAAATTCCATTAGGTGTATATTAATTTTTAATTTTTAATTTTTAATAAATAATTTGTTTTTAAATAATGAGTTTGATGATAAAACATTAAATAGAAGAAAAAGCTATTGGAGTAAAATATTAAAGCAAGATGCAAAAAAATGATTATTGTGGAAAAGTATTAAACCAAAATAAAAAAAAAAGATTATCCTGACAAATTATTAACGCAAAATTAAAATTGAATAAGAATATTAAGTTTTAAGAAAAACTAGAAAAACAAACATGAGTTTGAATTTGAGTTAATTCGAACTTTCCCGTAAGAGTAATCATCATCACTCCATTGATACAATGAATCGAGCTGAGAAAAAGTGTTGGTGAAACATCCAGTGCTTTAGCTCAACTTGAAGATCAAGAAGCTCTCTCATTCTTTTAATATCAATAACCCCTTGGGTCTTTTAACAATTCAACAGCATCCAATCTCGTAAAATTTTTTATCCAGCTAAAACTATCTAAAGCTGTTTCTACGATACCAAAATCTTCAGTTAAAGTGTGATAATTAGCACCAATATAATCCGCTATTTCTTTAACATGTTCCATTACCAATGGAAGATATCGAATTAACAAAATATACGAAGACAATCTTCCGAATAGTAATCGAAGATTTTTAAACTTCTTGTTTAAATACATAAGCTTTAGTGTTGAAAAACCACAAAATTTGTTGCTAGTAGCAAATTTAAAAACGGCCGATTTATTATATTGTTCAATGGATTTATTGATTTTATAAATGAAATCCCCAAGGGTCTTATCAATTAATGCTGAATTTAATGCTTCGAAATTTTCTGCGGTTACCTTCTAGGTGCTTTGAAGGATTTGGTTATACATATGGTGGTTTGGAAATTCGCTTTTAATTTGATTCAAAACAGGGCTAGCAATTAAATTTTCTGAATAATGTACATTAGGAAAAAATATAACGATTTAAGAATTATAGATATCAACATAATAGTGACATGAAGATTGTATTGTAATTATAACTGTAATATTTTTATCATTTTCCAAGTTACTAAACAACTCCGATTTTTCTAAAAATATCATATATAAAAACATATAAAAAAATAAGACAGACAATAGTTTATTTGCCAACTGATCAAGTGCATTTTCTGGAAACACATTTTCTTCAGTTCAATATGTTATCATTTTGATAAAAATAATAAAATCATCACTGGGATTTCTAGTGGTGGAGGCATTTACAATATCAGTGTTTGCTTGTAATTGATTTGATGTTTCAGGCTTAGTTTGTTTAAAAACTTCACTCCATTTAGTGTTTATTCATTTTAGTTTTTGCATATTTTTCCATTTATGTTTTAGTGAACCCTCAACTTTACCAAATTTTAAAATTGAGTTTTTACATTTTAACCAACTAAATTGTGTGAGTGATGGAAATTGAAACGTTGATATAATTAATTTGATCGTAAGAACCTAGTCAAGTTTTAATATTCTATTTTCATTTTTGGTTTTACTTTCTAGTGTTTTTTTATTATTAAAAATGAATAAAAATTTATAGATACCACAGAACACTGTAAAAAAGAAAACTCTATCAGCGTAATCAAATAGAAACCTAAAGCTAAGGATGGCACCTATAATTTGTAAGGCCCGAACCATTTTGCTGTAGTTGTAAAACCAATACAAATAAAAAGTAGTGCAACCCTTTTGGATTAAATATGTTTTTTGTTTCTTTCAGTTCGTACGTTAAACGAAAATCGTGTTTATCGTTTAGAAACACTTTTAAAACAGCTGAAAATTATCAACGGTTGGTATATTGAAACAGCTTTTTCACTGCGTGGTTGAGCACATCGCATGGATCGACCAACTACTAGTAATAAAAAATGATGTTATAATATACCTATTGGACTTAATACCTCTTGCAAACTTGACAAGACCCAAGATACCCAGTTATTGGTTGGTTTTGACTCGTCCTTTAGTCGAAACAATGCTCAGTTGAATACCAAATTACATCCATCGATATATTTTGCAGTATGCTCTTGTTTGGTTTTTAGTGATATAAACACATCGAGAACTGTCTTCTATCCTACCCATTGAGGATTTTTGGATTTTGATTTTGATTTGAAAATGGTAAACGGAGAAATCACTGAGCCATTGCCTGAAACGGCTTTGATAACAGTTGTTAAGCCATCTTTCGATATATTATATGATTGATTTTGAAAGTTGTTAAAATGGACTGTGTATTGATTGCTGAGATCTCCTCCAAATATAGCAGTTTCGTTCATGTTAAATAGCTGCTCAGGTGTGATATAATAATTAATAGTAATTCGCCGAAATGCTTTCAACACATATGAAACTGATTATAAAGTGGTGCTGAAATATACAGCTTTTGTTATTAGGTTTTGATTTTTTTAAAACATATTATGACGGTTCGCAATCCACTGAATGGTTTTTGCTGAAACCACTATTGACGAAATTGAATCAGATAGAGGTTTTAAATAATTTCAATTTTTGTTCCGAAGCATTAATAGTGGGACAGTTTTGTCAAGGGATTGTATTCGGCGCCATTGAATTATTCCCTGAATCATTTCTTTCATATTGCCTTTCGTTACTGGTACATTCATTTCTCTCAACGAATGCAACGTCGCAACAAGACGCGCTTCGTCTTTTACATCAATTGTTTTGTTGTTTATTTTTTCTCGTTTGGGTTTTGAATTTGTTGCTTTAAAGCTGGAGTGATTTTGGAGGTACTTTTGAAATGTTTTTTTGTTTACTTTGTATATTTTTCATAGGTGTTGCTTTGAATATATTCCATCAGCATTTGAGAATGTATTTACAGCTGCTTTAGCTCGTTCAAAAACTTTGAAAGATTTTATTTTATTGTTACTGCACTTCTCAACATGATTAACGCTGTAAATATCCATTTCTAATATTGTCAGTTATATATAAAAGTTTGCCAATTGTTTTTCATGGCTCTTTGTAAAGCAAATCAAATCAATTTCCCATTCAGTTATACGCACCACGTGATTGGTGTTCCAATTATTTTTCAATTAAGCTCGATTAGAAAAAGAGTATTTTTCTTGTTTTCAAATTGAGTTCGAGCGGGCACTTTTCCCTGTCCACCACTAGTATAAGTAGCTTCTAGAGCAGCATTTTGCAGAATCCTGCAGAAAGCAAAGTGGAGTTTAGGTGATAGCTGCAGGACCCAGCCTAGATGCTGAAACCAACTAGGAAAGAGCCC
>JAKTTS010000278.1:0-20685 GCA_030560485.1 Ascoidea tarda (nom. inval.) | reverse complement strand
TAATAATAATAATAATAATAATAATAATAATAATAATAATAATAATAATAATAATGGCAATAATAACGGCAATGGCAAAATTACTCTAAGACCCATTGATGATTTTGAAAATGACTTTAATACTGATTTTTCTAGTGACTATTGGCCTTCTCAATCTCAATCTCAATCTCACTCAAGTGCAAATAATCACAACACCATCAATAATTCTATAAGATCCAGTACTAAAAGTCTCCCACTTTTTAACTTCCAACCAATAATAAATAACATTAACAACATTAAAAATGTTAATAATCAAAATAATAAGACTCTTGATTTTGATCCAGATTTTGACTCAATTGAATTTTCTTCTTCTCAATGGACTAACTCAACCAATATGGATGACGGTTTAGATGAATATTTTAATGACTTATTAAACAACAAATCAATTACCATTGATGAACATAAAGATACCAATAACACAAATACCATTAACCATTCTACTCACAACACTACTCAAACTAGCAAAATAAACATTAAAATAAACGAAAACTCTCAACTTTTACCAAATTTACTCAAAAATAGAGATGATTTTACTTCCGATGAATTTTCCGATGAATTCTCTAGTGATGATGATTTTATTCAAAATTACCAATTTAGACCAATTACCAATAACAACACTGATAATATTACCAATTTCAATACTACTACTACTACTACTACTACTACTAATAATAATAATAATAATAATAATAACAATAACAATAACAATAACAATAACAATAATATCCAAATTAACAAAAACATAAGCATAGATAACGAATTGAAAAATAAACAAGTCTCCTTCAATGAGTTTGTTCAAAAATTTAGTGATAATCGCTCATTATCCTTTTCTCAACAAAATCTGCAATTTAATAACAATCCTGATAATACTAGCAATGACAATGACAATGAGAACAAAATAGATCAAAATTCATACAGCCTAACGTCTTCACCTGTCCAACTAACTACAGATTTAGATAACCATATAAATATAAATATGAAAAACTCAAACCCTACAATATACAATATAGACGATCCCGAAAGTTCAATAATTGCTTCAATCTCCACTGCAACGACTCCAACCCCAAACAAGAGAATTCCTCTTAATGACTTGTATGAAAAAAAAATCACTTCATCTCAAGTTTATTATCACCCAAGCTCTGATATCACTCCAATAACCCCCTTAAAACACAAAACTATACACAATCATTCTCCAATATCTATAAATTCAAATAATTCTGCCACTAAAAAACCTTCAACTTCTCCTGAGACTAATCTACTCTTGGATCCAGAATCACCTTTAAATCATAGAACTAGTCATACAACAAAAAGAAATATCCTTTTCAATACCTCATCCCAATACTTTAATAAACCGGAATCAGAATCTGTAAATAACAATCCTAATATTACTCCACTTAAACATGGCGCTATTCAAGTTACTCATAACACTGCTGCCCAACTGATTATTAATTCTCAGAATTTCAAAACTTTAAAACGTCCTAAATTTGATATAATAAACAATAATAACAATAATAACAATCTTCCAAAACAACCTCAAAGAAATTTTAAAACTAATGCTGCTCAAAATTCAACAATTGAATTTTTGACTCAAAATCCTACAAATCAATTGGCTAAAAATATATTGAAATCTTCAGCAACAAAACACGCTGTTCCAATTTGCCTATCTGAAGAACAGCTTCATATCATTGAATTGGTAAAACAAGGCCATTCTCTCTTTTATACCGGTTCGGCCGGAACAGGTAAGTCGATTCTCTTAAAATCACTTATTAAAGCATTAAGACATAAATTTTATCCAGGCGAAGTAGGTGTTACAGCATCTACAGGTTTAGCTGCTTGTAATATTGGTGGTACCACTTTGCATTCTTTTGCTTCCATCGGACTAGGAGAAGGTACAACTGAACAATTAATAAAGAAAATAAAGAAAAATCGTAAAGGTTTATTAAGATGGAAAAAACTAAAAGTACTAATTATTGACGAAATTTCAATGATTGATGGAAGATTACTAGACAAGTTGAATACAATAGGAAAAGAACTAAGAAAAAGTGATAAACCATTTGGTGGAATTCAAATTGTGGCGTGTGGTGATTTTTATCAACTACCTCCTGTTGATAAAGAAGATAACGATCCCTTATTTGCTTTTGAATCCGAAGCTTGGAAAGAAGCAATTGAATTAACTGTGATATTAAAAACCATTTTTAGACAAAAGGGTGATACCGAGTTTATTGGAATGCTAAATGAAATAAGAAATGGGATTTTGAGTGTACAAACCACTAAAAAATTTGTGGAATTGAGAAGACCATTACCAATGGATGATGAGATTCAACCTGCTGAGCTTTACCCAACTCGAAGAGAAGTTGAACTTGCAAATAAAAGAAAATTAGATAAAATTGAAGAGAAACCTTATATATATACGTCATTTGACGGTGGTATGGTTCAGGATGAAGATTATAGACAAAGATTGTTGAGAGATTTTTTGGCACCTAAAACTATTGTTTTAAAAAAAGATTCTCAAGTGATGATGATTAAAAATATTGATGAAACCTTGGTCAATGGATCTTTAGGTAGAGTTTTGGGATTCATCGATCCCAAAACGTATATGCTTTACAGTGAAATGGAAACCGATCCTGAAAATGATGAAGTGGAAAAAAAAATACAAAAACAACTTGAAAAAGTTGAGGCTGAGAATCCAGGTGAATTCAGTGATTCAGAGGAAGATGATGAAGCAATTGCTAAAAAACAAGTTGAAATTTCTTACAGTGATGAAGAAAACGAATTTGATGATTCTGTGTTCAGTTTTTTAAAAGATCATCAAAGAAAGAATGTAAGTCCAGCACTTTATAAAAATTTGGAAAGAAAATACAATCTTGTGAAACAACTCCACAACACTTCCAAAACGTCAAGATATCCATTAGTTAGATTTTTACTTCTTAACGGAAACACAAGGGATGTGCTAGTTCGACCTGAAGTATGGAGTGTTGAAGATGAATTTGAAAGGCCATTGGTTACAAGAGCCCAGATTCCATTGATTTTGGCATGGGCACTATCAATTCATAAATCTCAGGGCCAAACATTACAAAAAGTAAAAGTTGATCTTTGCAAGGTCTTTGAAAAGGGCCAAGCATATGTTGCACTCAGTCGAGCAACGTCCAGAAATGGATTGCAGGTTTTAAATTTTTTTCCTCATAAAATCAAATGTCATCCCAAGGTTCTAGCATTTTATGAAAAGCTAGTTACTGTTGAGGAAGCTCATGAAAATCTTGCCAAAAATAATCTTGCTGAAAAGTCTCCTATGGAGGAGGTGTCCTTTAAAAATGTTGCTGCACAGTCATCGTACTAGTGACGGTGGGGTTTTTGTGCACACAATACATTATCCTTCTGTTATATATTTCAATTACATACCCTTCAGCACCAATTATAGATACCTTCAATACATCTAATATTTTTGATGTTATTGATTCCTTAATACTGAAGCATAAAATCCGCATATATCCGTGCTTTCTTGAAAGTGCACCATATTGAACTTCCGCTGTTCAAAAGACAAACGGAAAAAGTCAACGCTTTTGAGGTTTAAAAAAACGCCGTTCTTTTGGATATACTCGCCACGTCTTCTATTTAGGTAATTCACCGCCATTGATTTTTTTTTTCAATGAAATTTTTTTTTTGAGAAATTTGAAGAAAATAATTAAAAGTTGGAAAATACTTGGTGGGTAAAGTGCAGAACCAGTATATCAGCAAATTCATACCCAGGATGCCGCTATTGACTGAACCCTATAAGATCACCTTGTTGCCTAGGACATTGGGTCTCACTTCACAAGACAGAGTAGCTATAGCTGACATCAGAGACCCATACACAGCTTTCTTACATGTTGGTATTTCCTCATCTTCAATTTCTACATTTCTATTAAAGCCATCTCCAAAACTATACTGGTCTTACTCTTTGCCCTTGGGAGTTACTGTTCATTCATTGACATATTTTGAAAAAAACCCACAAAGCAAGTTTTTTGTTGCTGGTCTATCTAATGGAAAAAAAAACTACTTGCAGCTTATTTCAATCTCTAAATCTGAAAAGTCGCATATAACCAACAATCCCCAAAGTGATTTTGAGATGGAAATTGATGGTGAAAACGATTCAAGTAATAATAACAATAAGAATTATGATTTGGTTGAAAACGAAATCACATTAAATTCTGAACCAATAGCAGTTCATTTTTCTTCTAATGGTCTATTTGTTTACACACTCTTGGCTAATGGAAACTTATTCTGTTTTAATTTTAATGATAGATCACAGATTTGGTCATTATCCAGTAAGATCAATAATGCAAGTGAAATAGTCCACTATAAATTTTTTTCAAGCAGTCAATTAATTTCCACTGCAAATAAAACTGAAAAAAATACTTTGATTTTAATTGAGGAATTTAATAGAGATCTCAAAAAATTAATTGCTAGAATAGTATTAATAAAGAATGAAGAGGCATTAGAAATCTCAAATAAAATTTTGGGCAAATCAGATTCTCCAATTATTGAAAATTCCAGATTTGAATTTAATAATGGAATCTTATACCAATTTTCGAAGCAAGAGAAAAGTCTAGTTCTTTATTCATTAACCAGTTTTGAAAAGATAAAATCCATTGATTTGTCGTTATTATTCAGACATGCAAAATCCGTAAATAACGGGAATATAAATGAGTTTGCACTAGCATTTGCTGCACCTTCAAGATTATTATTAACTATAGAAAATTGTATATATCTTATTGATGCAAACTATGAGAGTATTTTGAATTTTTTTATTTCTACCAACCTGACAAATTTTAACAACTTATACTGTTGTCCAGTTGATGGTAGTTCTCTTTATAATTCAAAAAGTTTCTCGATTCTCTTATCATTCAATAAAAATAATAATAATTATTTTTTGGAGTATATGAGCATTAATGTCGGATTGGGCAAATTAATTGAATCATTGAATAAAAGTATTTCTAATGTTTATTATCAATATTTTTTAAAAAAGAAAAATCAAAAATCAATTTCTACTAATATAGATATTTCAGATATCAATAATAATAGCAATAGTAACAAGAATAATCAAGAAATTGCTATCGAAATTAATAGTGAAGAAGAGAAGCAAATTCAAAGAGAGAAAGACAGATATGATAATGAAGAAAAAGAAAACAACTTATTACCCACACTAATCGGGAAATATAAACATGATAGAGTAGCCAATATAAATAAGTCAATCGAAGACCAAAGGAGAACGAATAAAATTGAGATTGATAATTTTTTAAACAGATTGAAAAAAGCTGCAAATCAGAAAGATGTAGATGGATTTGATTTAATTTTCCTCAAATTTATGAAAAATTTACCAGTTGAAGAGAAATTAGTTAAGATAGATGATAAATTTTTAGTTTATAAAGATGAAGAAGATCGAACAATTAGTAAATATTTTATTAATAGAGTTGTTGAAATAATATTTGATATTAATAAGGATGGAAAATTAAAAATTAGAGAGACCTTTTTACCAGAAAATTCTATTATTTACTTATTAAATCATCCATTATTCCCAATAAAATATTCTAACGAGGGATTGCTAACAATTTTTTTAAACTATCCTCGATTACTAAGACAGACATTAATAACATGTCCAGTTTTATCATGCAAGGATTTATTGATTTTATTGGGAATAATATCTAAATTAAATTTTGCAGAAAAATTGGATAACGAGGTTAAGAATTTACAAATTGAGATTTTTATTGATTGTATTTCAAGAATAATAAATGATTATCCGAGGGATACTATTACTCGAGTTATTAGTGAGTTGGTTAATAATGATATTGATGAAAATGGGAATATTGTTGTTGATAATATTGTTAGTAATAAAAACAAGAAAGTCAAGGATAATGGAGATAGCCGAAAATTTCGAATTGAGAGTATATTATTGAATATAATTGAGTTGAACGAAGGACATGAGTTATTAATCAATTTAATTGACTGTAAAGGGTTATTGTTTGATTTAAGTTTTACAAATAAAGAAAAACGAGAGTTTATAAGAATTTTTAAGAAGGAAAATATTATTGAAATTGATGAGAACAGGTTGAGAGTTGAAAATAGTAAATCTAATCAAAATGATAATACAATTAGTAATAATAATAATAATAATAATAATAATAATAATAATAATAATAATTATAATTATAATTATAGTTATAATTAAGAAGAAAGCTATTTGGTTGATATATTAATTGAGTATTGTGAATTTAAGGTCAATGCGATAATTAAATCAACGGAATTATTATCGATAACTGACTCAATAATTGATACATATGAAAACGTTAAATTAAAACAAAAAAAATTATTAAAATATTAAAAAAGGAATAGTAGTAATACTAGTAATAGTAAGAATAATAAGAGTGGTCAGAGTAGCAAGAATCAAGGCAAAAATAATAAGAATGATAAGAATATTAAGAATAAAAGTAGCAAGAATGTTAATAGTAGGAATAAGAATAACAAAAATCAAAATCAAAATCAAAATCAAAATCAAAATCAAAATCAAAGTCAAAGTCAAAATTCTAATAAAAATAATCCAAATAATAACAGTATTAAATCTAGCACAAGAATTGAAAAAAGTAATAAAAATGAAAGTGAATTTCTTGGGTCGTTATTTGATATTGATGAATATAATAAGATTGCCAATAAGAAAGAAAATGAGAGTGGTGTTACTACTATACCATTGTATTCTATTGAAAAGTTGATTTTTTAAGATGGAACAAAATAATTTGTGGAAAAAAAAAAGTATATATATTAATTAATTAAAACAATAGTCTATTAATATATATAAATTAGAATAAAAATTAAAGAAAAATTAATAAGATAAAATAAGATAATAACAAGTTTTCATAAATCTTTGTTTTTTGTTTTTTTTGTTTTTAGAATTGATCATATTAGAAGCGGATACTTAGAAGCCAGAGGTTTTAGCAACGTGTTGTAATAAATCAACGACTCTGGTAGAGTAACCATATTCGTTGTCATACCATGAGACTAATTTGACAAAAGTTGGGGTTAACAAGATACCGGCAGAGGCATCATAGATTGAGGATCTTTGATCAGTCAAGAAATCAGAAGAGACAACAGCATCTTCAGTGTAACCCAAGATACCCTTTAATTTACCTTCAGAGGCAGCCTTGATTGTAGCATTGATTTCCTTGATGGTTGTTGGTTTTTCTAAGTTGACAGTTAAATCAACAACAGAAACATCGACGGTTGGAACTCTGAGAGACATACCAGTTAATTTGCCGTTCAATTCTGGGATAACTTTACCGACAGCCTTAGCAGCACCAGTGGATGATGGGATAATGTTACCGGAAGCAGTTCTACCACCTCTCCAGTCCTTTTGGGATGGACCATCGACGGTTTTTTGGGTAGCAGTGATGGAGTGGACAGTGGTCATTAAACCCTCTTTGATACCAAAGGTGTCGTTGATGACCTTAGCTAAAGGAGCCAAACAGTTGGTGGTACAGGAAGCGTTGGAGACAATGTTCAAGTCTGAGGTATATTTGTCTTCATTGACACCGACAACAAACATTGGGGCGTCCTTTGATGGAGCAGTGATGATGACCTTTTTGGCACCAGCATCAATGTGTTTTTGAGCAGTGTCCAAAGTGGTGAAGACACCAGTGGAGTCGATAACAAAATCGATTTTTTCTGCGGCCCATGGGATGTTTGATGGGTCTCTTTCGTTGAAGACTTTGATCAAAGTGCCGTCGATTTGGATACCGCCATCGATTGATTTGACTTCACCAGAGTATTTACCATGGGTGGAGTCGTACTTGAACATGTAGGCAGCATAGTCAGCAGAAATGAAAGGATCGTTGACGGCAAGAACCTTGATGTCGGGTCTGGATAAGGCGACTCTGAGGACTAAACGACCAATTCTACCGAAACCATTAATACCAACAGTGATAGCCATTGTGAAAAAGAAGTGATGGGGAGGTAATAAAGCAGTTAGGTGGGCGAACAAGAAATCAATTGAGCAATTGAGTGACAAGACAGCTGGGTGAAGAAGAAAAAGGGACAGGAGAGGAAAGCAAGGGCAGGATACACATCCATATATATATATTGTAAGTGTTGTGTATATATCTGTATCTGAGGAAGAGCAGTGGTTAAGAAGGGCTGTGATTGGCTGGCGCACGCAGGGTCGTGGGATGCTTGCAAATTGCAGCACAGCTCCAGGCCGGGAGAACTGCAGAAAGTGGATCGAGCTGGCCTGAGGGAGGGTGTTGCTGGGTGTTCACTGGGCGAGATCGATGGAATCGATGGAGTCGATGAGTGTCTTGATCTTGCTGGACAACAGCACCCAGTTCTTCTTGTTGGCACTGATGTTCTCTCTGAAGAAGGAGAGGTCGTCGTTGAGGAGCTCGTTGTACTTCCTGAGGTACTCCAACGAGTAGTCGAACTTCAACCGGTACCTGTAGCCGTCGCTGGCCCTTTTCCTCGAGAGCAGCCTGGCCCTGTTGAGTAGCATGGGGTCGTTGTTGGTGAACTCTGTTAGGTCCTTTTCGCTGAGTGCAATGAGGTCGTTGTCGCTGTTGTCGTTGGCAAGACTGGCGCCTGGCGCATTGCTGTAATTGAGATTAATGTTGATGAACTTGTCGATCTCGGTGAGTTTGGCATTCTCAAACTTGAGCAAGTTGTAATTGTTCATGAGGTACGTTTTCTTTTCGTTGACGATCAAGTCGTTGAGCTGGTTGAGGTTCTTGTAGTTTAACATCAATTCGTCAATCTTGTTGGAGAAGCTCTTGTAGATCAAATTTAGCGACATGAGATACTGCTTGATAAGGTAGTAGTTCTTGATGAGCTTAAACTTCAAGTCCTTGATGTCGGCCTCAAACTGAAGCACGTCCTTCTCTGCCAATTGGGCACAATCAGCCTGGAGATAGTTGTCGCAAAGCTTCCAGGTGTCAGACACAGTCTGGGTGTACTGCTGCACCTGCTTCATCTGCTGGGTGTTCATCACTCGCTCATGCAATAGTCTTTCATTTAGCGCTGCCATTGTAACCGTACTGTCTTGCTATACCAGCTATATTTTGTTCTGTTTTGCAACTCTCCCTTCGGTACACCAATGTTTCAGTAATTCCAGCTCCAGTTTTCCGTCCGCTGTTTGGAGGTTTGCAACAGACCCTCTCTCTGGGGCCTGCTCTCAGACCCCTCTTGTTCTACGTATCAACGAAAAGCCACTGAGAAGCAACTCAAGAAATACACCACTAGATCCAGAATAAGAACAATGCTCAACAAAAATAAGGATAACGAGCACAACCAGCAGCAGATCCATCATATTCAGGCCCAATCTCTCACATTCACACCCACAACCTACTCTGCAATGTCTCCTTGCCCAATTTTGCACTTGAAATCTTACCTAGCGCTCGCTTACCTTTCTTCCACCGCCAGCATCACAAACCTATCCAGCCTACTACAATTACTATCCACTCAAATATCTCAAAATGACGATGAATATATAAATCTACATCAAGTCTTGTCTTTAATGTTGGTATTGATTCCTTCAACAACTCATTCAAAGGATTTTCTTTTTATATACGATTTTTTATCCAATCTAAACACCAATACAATTTACACTCCAAACTCTAATTCTATTAATATTAACGATATTAATGATAATGATAATGATAATGATAATGATAATGATAACGAAATCACCAAAAATCAAGTTGAACCCTTCTTGAACAACTTGATTAATAACAACAATTTTCTTTCAACTTCTTTATCCATATCAAATTACAAAATTTTACTAAACAGATCCTCTTCTTTAAAAAATTTCATATCAATCTCTTTAAAAAATCTTGATTTCAATCCAAATAATTCAAATAATTCAAATTGCTTAAAAGACATCTTTTCAAACTTTCTTAAAGCAAAAATATTGAAAAATTCATCATTTCTTAAAAATGACTTATACTATAACTCTTACTTTTTCAACTACTTGAACCACTCTGATAAAAATTGGTTAGATGGAATCCTAATCCCCTTCAACTACTTTATTAAATTCAACTCAAATGACTCTAATAACAACAAAATTATTAAATCCAACGACATCTCACTAGTGTACTTTAATAAATTGGATAATACATCAAAATTATTCACTCTATTATCAAATCTAACCCTCTCAAATTTTAACCAAATATTAAACTCATCAATACTACCTTTCTTGAATTACGTCAATGATTATGATCTACTCTTATCCTACATAAAAAATGAATTTCAACCTCAATCACTTTCTCATATAAATACCACACATTTATCGCTTTTACAAAACTTCACCTCATATTTTTTATCCAAAAATAACAACATCAACATAATCAACATAAAAATCATATTCCAAAAAATCCCCCTATCTTTTAAAAAAAACTTGATTATCCATCTTATTTCAATCTTAAATAACTCTAATTTTAACCTACAAAATCAAAAAAATTTACTAATAATTAATAATATTGCAAACTTGATATCAACTTTTATCAACGATAACATTGCAATTCTAGATAGCAACTCTTCCAATTCTGCTCTATCAAATCAAATTCTAAACTCCCTAAAGTTAAATATTAAAAATTTATCAATCTTCCAGAATTTGTATCATTTGGATATCAATATTTATAAAATTTACTCCTTATCATCAGAAAATTTAAATAATAAATTTATCTTTTTACTAAATTTATTTCAAAATTTCAACTCTTTTTATATCAATTCAATAACCGATTACGATTTGTTTATTGATAATATTTATTGGCTAATCAATAACAGTATCATATTTAAAAACCATGCTGATAATGACAATAACCATGCTAATAATATTAACCACATTTTATCCATAATTGATATAAATAATATCGAATCAATACCAAACGCTATCCAATCAAATAACATATCCATATCTTTAATCAATGAATTATCTTTCTTGTTTGATTTAATCATGTTTAATAAGCTATTAAATTTAAATTCCTTCGATCTAATTAAAAATAAACTATTCAAATTTATCAATATTTACGATAATAAAAACGAAAATATAAATTTAATAAATAAATTCAAACTATTGATTATCGAAAAATTTAAAATTTATTATAACAGCGCTAAAAGTTTTAATATGAACTTGGATCCAAATTTATTAAACTGCTTTAATTGTTTGAATTTATTTGAAAACAATTATTCAGATTTAATTAATTTGCACGATTATAATGAAATAGTTAAATTAAGAAAGTTATACAATGATAACTCAAATACAGACCCGGATTTAGATTATTCTTTATTTAAATTACAAAACTTGCTAATTGCAACAGATAATTTATCCAATTTCAATTGTAATTTCAAATTTAAATCGTTAAATCTTCAAATTGATAATGAATCTCAGAATGAACATCAAAATCAGAGTCAGAACGACATTTATTTTAAGCCTGTTAATTTAAGTCAAGTGAATAATCCAATTTTAATTATTGAAAAATTATTAGAACTAAACATTAAATCATATTTAAAGTATAATGAAATTTATTCAATTTGTTTCAAATTATGCATCGGTTTAAACTTGGAGGAGTTGATAATTGATAGTAACTACTTGAAAAATGAAAATGATAAAAAGTTATATGGGGATTTCGAATTTTTAAAGTATTTTGATGAATATGATGAAGATCAAATTTATGATATAAATATTGATTACGATGATGATGGCAATGATGATAACGAGGAAGAAGAGGAAGAACATGATAAGACTTTTGTTGATTGTAATGGCCAAGACAAAAAATTACTGTTGGTTGATAAAATCAAAGCAATGAGTATTGAGTCATCGTTAGTTGATAATAATTTTAAGTTTGCGGTTGAATTAAGTAATGAGTTATTGAGTAAGTCATCAAAATCGTTAAAAACGATTTGGGCGACAATTTTCCAAGTTTGTAAATATGAGACAAACGAAAGTATTAATTTAATTTACGACAGTAGTGAAATGGTTGAAAGATTGAAAAGCGTTGAGGACATTAATGAATTTAATGAATTTTTGACGGAAAAATTGGAGTTAATTTCGAGATTAATTTTGATTGTGCCAATAAATAATTATAGTGTTGTATTGAGTTATTATAATAATTTGAAAAGTGCATTGAACTCATTGAATTCATTTGAGCATGATATGTATGTTGAGGAGAGTTCAAA
Organism: Ascoidea tarda (nom. inval.); assembly: GCA_030560485.1. Taxonomy (NCBI): domain Eukaryota; kingdom Fungi; phylum Ascomycota; class Saccharomycetes; order Ascoideales; family Ascoideaceae; genus Ascoidea; species Ascoidea tarda (nom. inval.). The sequence goes on along the minus strand of JAKTTS010000278.1, from coordinate 8,457 downwards.
ATATGCAAGAGTAGTTGAAAAGGTTTATAATGAAAGAAAAAAGTTCCATAATAACTACAATAGCAATTATACCAACTATAATAATTTGATTAATAGTGGTAGTGGTTATAACAATGGATATAGTGGATACGATAATGGGATGAGCATTAATGTTGTGGACGTTGATGAAAATGACAAGTCTACATCATCAGTGGGAGTATTGAAATTGCAGAAGAACAGTTCTGAGATGAGCAAAGTGAGTAAAATGCCATTGGGTAATAGAGGTGGATTTGGCAACCGAAGCCCACCAAATAGAAGATTGGACACTACACTAGTGAGGGCCTTAGCATCTTCAGCCAGCGAGGTATTTGGGAATAAGAATAGCTCGAGTGGGTATAACTACCAGGATAACAATGAATATAGCGAAGGTGGAAGTGGTAATAATGGAGGGAGTTTTCGACCCGAGGAGCAGATAACAAATTTTTTTGTCTCTGGGTTGGGCAAATTAGTAGGAGCAACACCTCCTCGTCGACAGTGAGAGCCTGTATAATATATATATATATATATGATTAAGATATAACGAGATCAAGAAGTGAGTGGAATTGTGTAGAAGAAAGAGTTTTTGACACTCGGGTGTTACTTCGCTTAGCGGCGAGAGACGAAAAAATCGAGAATTGGCAAGCAGGAATTGCAAGCTCTTTATCAGTTGCTTTTAGAGGAAGAAAACGAGATTGATTGAGAAAAAGATGATTTTTTTGAGAAAAGGATGAGCTTTGATTTGTGGAAAGCAATAGTGGGAGGAAAGAATTACTCTATAAGCATGGGCAAGCGATAAAAACGCAATATATAAGGAGGAGGGAAGTTGTTGTTTTTTTGCCATCCAACCAGTGGATTGTATAAGAGCAATTATATATATAATCATTATAATCATTATAATCATTATAATCATTATATTTAATATATTTTTTATATTTATTATAATAGCTACTACATTTTTGGTGTTTATTTATTAATTATCGATTAAATATGAGTGAGGTTGATTTTAATATTTCGTCAGAGTTGAGTAAAGAATACGAGGAAAAGTATTCTGCACACAACTATCATCCATTACCAGTTGTTTTCCACAGGGCATTGGGATCGAAAGTCTGGGATCCCGAAGGAAAGGAGTACTTGGATTTTTTGAGTGCATACAGTGCCATCAATCAAGGACACTGCCATCCTCGAATCATCGAGGCGTTGATTGATCAGAGCAAGAAGTTGACGTTGTCGTCGAGAGCGTTTTCCAACGATGTGTTTTCAAACTACAGCAAGTTTATCACCGAGTATTTTGGGTATGAGATGGTGTTACCAATGAATACGGGAGCAGAGGCAGTCGAAACCGGATTAAAGTTGATCAGAAGATGGGGGTATTTCAAGAAAGGAATTGCAGAAAACAAGGCGATTATTTTGGGAGCGTCTAACAATTTCCATGGAAGAAGCATTGGGATCATTTCGTTGTCGAGTGATGAAGATGCCAGAAAGGGATTTGGTCCATTTGTTGAAGGAATCAGTTGTTTTGTTCCTGGAAGTGAAGAAAAGAGATACATTCGATACGGAGAAATCGAGGACCTTCGGGAGAGTCTTCGAGTGGCCGGAGATAAGGTAGCCGGGATTTTGTTGGAGCCAATCCAAGGTGAAGCTGGAATTGTTGTTCCTTCCGAGGGGTACTTCCGAGAAGTGCGCAAGTTGTGCGATGAGCACAATGTGTTGTTGGTGGTTGACGAGATCCAGACCGGAATTGGCAGAACAGGTCGGATGTTGTGCTATGAGCACTACGGAATCAAACCAGACGTGGTGTTGTTGGGCAAGGCGCTCGGCGGAGGAGTGTTACCTATTTCGGCGGTGTTGAGCAGCCGTGAGATCATGCTTTGCTTCGAGCCCGGATCGCACGGGTCAACGTTTGGCGGCAATCCGTTGGCAAGCCGAGTGGGTATCGAGGCGTTGCGAGTAGTTCGCGAAGAGAAGTTGGTGGAACGGGCAGCAGCATTGGGCGCGATGTTCAAGAAGAAGCTCTGTCAGATCCAGCAGAAGCACCGCGGAATCGTGTCGGAGGTGCGCGGGATGGGCTTGCTATTGGCGATAGTAATTGATCCCAGGGGCCTTGGGGGACGAACAGCGTGGGACGTGTGCTTGAAGATGAAGGAGCTTGGGGTGTTGGCCAAACCCACGCACGGACACATCATCCGGTTGGCACCTCCATTGGTTATCAGCGAGGAAGACTTGCTCAGGGGAGCAGCGGCGATCGACCGCGCCCTCAGCGAGCTCGCGCGCTTGAAGTGACTCTATAGCAACTCAACAGAAGACTCAACAGAATTGTTTACACTCCCTTAACAGAGGACCAAAGTGCGTTGCCCACGCGTGTGTGTTTTGCGCGTGTGTTTTGCGCGCAGCTGATTGGCTGCCGCAGCACGTGAGCGCGTGCGCTGTAAACACCAGCGCTTGCTTCTTGTTCGTCTCCTTCGTGTGCTTCCTCTGCTTCCTCTGCTTCCTCTGCTGCTTCATCCTCACTCTCCGCTGCTTCTTTTCCAGCGTTCTTCAGCTGTCTGTCCGATCTGTCAATCTTTTGCCTTTCCTTAACTGCTTCTGTTGACTCTCAGTCTCGGCGCCTCTTCCCTCTTTCTGTTGTCCATTCTCGTTGCCATCACCAGCATCTTCGCCATACTCAACATACTCAACATACTCAGCATACTCAGCATAACCGTCATAACCGTCATAACCGCCATCTACTTTACTTCTTATCCTTTCTCTGCACTCACGCCCCATCTCTTCATCTTTTTTCCCATATAAATCTGACATTTGCCATTGTTTTTCATCACTTCATCACCTATCACCATTGCTTCATCCTTCTTGTTCACTTATTTTTTATCCTTCCTGATTTATTTCACTAGATATCTCATCTCATCCATTTCTCTTGCCCTTTTTTAACTTTTGTCTTGTCTTTGATTTTTCCCCCCTTATTTTTAACTCTGATCCACGACTTGTTCCCTTTTTTTCCACTATTTTTTTATTTTTCGTTCTTGTTTTTTTTTGACAAACAATCAACAAAATCACACAACATTGAATCTCATTAATCATTCATTCATCTGTCTATTCATCTATCTATCCATCTAATCTATTAATCTATCATTTCTTTATTTTTACCCATTCATTGTTTTTCTTCTTTTCTTTAATCTCTCAAAATGTCAGGTCTTTTAATCTCCTCCCTGTCTTTTGATTCAGATAATAACAAAAAAAGAAAGAGATCCCTATCAATATCCAATCAATCAATCAACAATATTAACATTAATAATATCAACAACAACAACGTCAACAGTACTATTAACAACAACATTAATAACAACTCGTTGTTGAAAAATTATAAAAAAATTAAATCAAACGGTCCAAATTCTTCTAACACTTCTCCTATTTCCAATTCTTTATTGCCCACTCCTCCAAACTCTTCTTCATCCTCTTCAATCTCAAACCTTCCAAAAAATAACGTCATCAACAGTATCAGCAACATCAACATCAACATTAACATCAACGATAATGATAATGACAATGAAAACGAAAACGATCATGATCATGATCATGATCATGACAATGATGACACAATCTCAATCACTGACTCTCTTCAATCCTCCCAAAAATCGCTTTCTTCTTCTCCAATAAAACAAAAATTGTCTCTTGAGTCTTTAAACTCCGTCTTTTCAAAAGACGATTACGACCCATTCACCCTCAACTACTCTCTCAATTACCTAGACACTCTTCCCTCAAAATCTTTCCTATCAAAAGTAAACTCTCTCAATTACAGCTCAAAATTCAACTTTTCCTCGATCAACAACAACAATTACCTCAATAACAACATCAATAACTACCAGTCCCAATACCATTACTCAAATTGGACCCTTTCCTTTGAAAGATGGTTAGAGAAAAAAGACTCAAGCACTTATAAAAATCTAAAATATTCAATCAATAATTTAGACAACATCAACTCAAATCCACTCATTCACACGGTTGACAATAACATGGACATTGATAACGAAACCATTAACAACGATAATATTAATAATTACCAACACAATAGTTGTGATAATCATGACAATAATAATAATATTAGTACTACTAATACTATTAATACTATTAATACTATTAATACTACTAATACTATTAATAATAATAACAATGATAATCATGATAATAATGATATTAACAAAGTTGATATTGAAATTGAAAATCATCACAACCACAACAATCATGACAATATCCACAACAACCCTCACGATTTTGACACTGAAAACGATTTAACCATTTCGGATGACACTTTTACAACCGTCTCTCAGTCATCCCTAAACCCCACAAACTCTTCTTCCTCAACCCTATCTCCATCTACTTCCTCGTCCACAACTTCCTCATCCACCTCTACTTCTTCAAAATCTTCTAAAAATAAAAATAAAAAAAATATAAAAAACAAATCAAAAAATAAAAACAAAAATAAAAATAAAAATAAAAATAAAAAATCACAATCCTCATCCTCTAACCAATCAATAACTTCAACTCCATCAAATCAGTCTCAACCCCAATCTCAACCTCAACCTCAACCTCAATCACCTAAATCATCCAAAAGATCTTCTCTCAGAGAAAAAATCAACTCCTATCTAATCAAAAAACCTAAATTCAATACAAAAATCTCTAAAAAATTCAAATCCTCAAACAACTTTTTTTCAAAATTGCTCATCAACAGCAATCACAAGCAATCTCCTTCTACTTCATCCTCACCCTCATCCTCATCCTCATCATCTACTCCTTCCTCATCGTCATCTTCTTCCCATTCATCTCCATCAAAATCAAACAAACATTTATCCCCCTCTTCAACAACCCCTTCTGTTATTTCTCCAAACAGATCCCCTTCTATTTCCCGTTCTTCAAACTCTTCATCTCCTATTACTCATTCAAATAGCGACTTTATAATTAACAACCAAAACTTGTCCTCAATCTCGACTAAATCTTTTCAACATTTAAACCTAAACCATCACCCCTCTTTAAGATCCATATCCTCAACCCTTTTGACACCACCCACTAAAGACGAAATTAATTACGCCTACATTAATAACAATAACCAATCCATAATTAATAACATTAACCAAAGATCAGTTTCAAATTCAACTACATCCTCTTTATCTTCAACTACCTCTGCATCTTCAACTTTATCTGATCAATCCTCAATATCCTCGGTTTCTTCAAATGGTTCAACCATCCCAACCTCTGATATATCTTCTCCCTTTATAAATTATAAAGGTTTATCAACCGATAACTCCAACAACGTTATTAATCCTAATCCTAATCCTAATCCTAATCTCAATTCTAATATTAATTCTAATATTAATATTAATAATAATTTTAAAATTCCTTCAACTTCATCAACTTCATCAGCTTTTGCTAACAATATTTTACCCCCACTTAATTTTCTTTGTGAGTCAAACTACATTTATGTTAATAACATTAATGATGTTCTAACTTATCATAAATACCAAAATAATGATACCTCATTCCATACAAGATCAGAATCATTATCAAATTCTTATTTGACCTCTAATGATTTGACTTATAACCCAAATTTTAAATCAAACATTAATCCCCCAACACTAACTTCTTCAACTCCAGTTACTTTCAAAAAGAAAGCTTCAAATACATCTTTGAATAGCTCAATTGATAGTAACAGTATCAATTATAATAATATTAATATTAATAGTAATATATCTACTGCTAATTCCTCTAATAGTAACACCACAAACACTAATGTTACTAACATCAACATTAACTCTTCAACTCAATCTTCTACATCTACGACTAATGCCCGTTCTCACTCTCATCACCACACAAAAAGAAGTTGTGTATCTTGTGGTTCATCCCAATCACCATGTTGGAGACCTTCTTGGTCATTATCTGCTGGTCAGTTATGCAACTCTTGTGGTTTAAGATACAAAAAAACTGGTGTTAGATGCATCAATCCTACTTGTTTGAGAATACCTGCAAAGAGCGAGTGGAATTTAATTAGAAGTAAAGCAAATAATTTAAGGAAAGATTTTAAATGTTTAAATTGTGGTTATGATGTTGAGGTCTATGGAAAACTTGATTAGGTTTTTACAGATTTTTCAACTTCAATTTCAATTTTATTTTTGGTTTATATTGATCTTTTCAAATCCGAATTTTTTGTTTATCAATTGATCAAATAATCAATTGATTGATTTTTTTATTTATTTATTTATTTATTTACTTTTATATTATTTGATGTTGCTTTTACAATATTTTGTTTTTATTAATAATTTTCATTTCAAATTACTTCAAATTGATTTTGAAGAATTTTTTAACTTAATAATTTTCATTCCTTTAGTTATTAATCCTAATTCCAAACAATCTAATTCCCAATTTATCTTTTTTTCTATTTTATAATCTCTTTTTTTTTAACAAATTTACCCTTTTTTTTTCAAAAAAATTTTATTTTTTATTTTTTTTTTCTTGTTTATATTCTTTTTTTTTGAAACAAATTTTGTTAATTGTTTTCAGGTTTAACAGTTAATTGAATTTGAAACTGTTTTTAATTTTTCTATTTTCTTATTTTACTATCTTATTTTATTGTTTTATTATTTTATTTTATCTTATTTTAGTTTGTTGTTTTGAAATAATATTTTAGAAATGGTACTGGTTTACTAGTTTATCTTTAGTTTAATTTAGTTCTTTGTTTGTGAGAAAAACAAAAAAAAAGACAAAAGATTACTTTAATTTCTTGATGGAAGTTCTATTTAATATTTTTTTTTTTGCTTTTTTAAAAACAATTTCTATAGTCTAATAAATCTCCAAGATCTCCACAATATTTGATTTGCCACTAATTGATCTACTTTTGAACATAGTATTTTTTTAATTTAATTTTTAGTTTAATTAACAACAAAATGTCGTAAAGTATAAGTAAAAATAGAAGCAGAAAAGGAATATGGAGGAGAGTGAAGATCCAAAAATCCAGAACAAGAACAAGAACAACAAAAGTGAGGCAAAGTAACAGAGTAAGAGTCAATTGAACTCAGTCGAAAAGATAAGGATCAAAGTAAGACAAATAATTTGATTAAAGTATGAATAAAAGATAAAATATAAGACAAAAACAATAAGTTGAAAAGTTCAAGAGAAGATAATATATAAAAACTATAAAAACTATAAGTAATAAAAATAATAAAAATAGGTAAAATAGAAGTAATTGCTATATAAAAATATAAAATGCATAATGATTTTTCCACAGTTATTGAAGTTATAGAAAGTAATTAAAAAAAATAAGACACCTGAATTTTTTTACCATAATTAAAAAGAGAGAAAAGAGACCAATTCAAACCAAGTAAAGCCAAAATTAATGAGACCAGAAAAAAAAGATTAGAAGCTTTAATTGAAATTAAAGTTGGAAGAATAGATTTAAGAATAAGATAATAAGATAATAAAATAATAAAATAAAATAACGAAGTGGATAGTAGATAGTTGAATAAATGTTATTTTTTGTTTTTTTTGATTTTTAATTGAAAATTTGATAAAATGCTCCTTTATAAAATTCTAAATTTTGAATTCTATTATTTTAGTTGTTTTGTTTTGTTTTTTCGTTTTAGTTGATACAGTTGTTAGAAAAAAGGGTTAAGCAGAAGAAATGGATTCCTTATCGTCATCAACCTTAGTAGAACCGAAACAGATGGCAAAGAACCAACCCATACTTGATAAACAACCAGCAGCAAAAGCACCCCAGACTAGACCATGGAAGGCACCCGAACCTAAGGTGGAAGTCCATCCATAAACTTCTTCAGTGTCGTTGAACTTGTTTTTGAAAGCAACGGCAACACCAACAGCAGAACCAGCAGCGATTAAGATGACAGTGTTGGCAACAAAAGCAACAAAAGTTGAGAAGAAACTAGCAACATGAGATTTGACAGCGCTGAAGTTTAAGATGAATTGTGTAGCGTAAAATGCTAAACCAATGGTCATTGTGATGAAGATTAATCTGGACAAGACACCATTGCTGTTATAGGAAGTGAGAGCTGAAGGTAAGGTTAGTTGAGCATTAGTTAAGATTGATCTGATATTTGAGTTTGCAATTTGAGAGTTTGTAATCTCTCTTGTAATGATATCTTCAATACTCAATTCGAAATAACTGGAGGATTTGTAACAGCTAACAATGTCGACGTTGTCGTTAGCATCTTTAGTACCTCTACAGTAACCCCATAAGCCAACTGAGTAGACATCATAAAGACCGAAGTTTGCGTTTGACAAACCGTAGGTTGAAACGTAAGAAGAGATTGGAGTAGATGATGTGGACACCAATATTTTTGTTATATCTAGATTGGATAGATCAAACTTGAAGAGATAGATATTTGCTATACCTGATAAAGTGGACTGGGAACCACAGTAGGCTAAGACGACTAAAGTCAA